>CM023624.1:530237-535237 GCA_013358685.1 Antennarius maculatus
GTCTGTCTGTCTGTCTGTCTGTCTGTCTGTCTGCCTGTCTGTCTGTCTGTCTGTCTGCCTGTCTGCCTGTCTGTCTGTCTGTCTGTCTGTCTGTCTGTCTGTCTGCGCCGGCGGTGAAACCAGAGGATAAATATTTTATTCAGATTTTAACGCTCCCTATTTTTTTCCTTTTTATCATAATCATTATGATAATTATCTAAAAGTGCTGCTAGCTAAAGATAACACTGTGTGTGTGTGTGTGTGTGTGTGTGTGTGTGTGTGTGTGTGTGTGTGTGTGTGTGTGTGTGTGTGTGTGTGTGTGTGTGTGTGTGTGTGCTTTAACCTATATTACTACAGTAAATATTCATACGCTGCTAATATCTGTGTGTTTAAACTTTAATGTTTGGGGCTCAGATCAAACAAACAGTAAAAGCTGCTGAAGTCGGGTTGAAGTTGGAGATCCTGAAGTGCTGCAGTACTCTAAAGTACTTCAGTACTCTAAAGTACTCCAGTACTCTAAAGTACTCTGAACCCCTCCAGTATTCTAAAGTACTTTGAATTTGAACAAAAGCGTCTGCAGGTGACCCCGGCACTCGTTTTCCCGCGCCGGCAGTGAACGCATCGTTCGCGCTTCAGATACAGACAAATGGAATTTTCACGTTTTCCATCCAATCAAACTGTCATCCTGCAGCCGGTGCGTTCACTGCCGTCCGTAAACACCAGCTCTCAGCGGAGGCCGCGCTCAGTGTGCGTGACCCCCCATCTCTGAGACGTCTTTGTGCTGAGGACGAGTTTTTGGGTCAGTGTGTGTGTGTGTGTGTGTGTGTGTGTGTGTGTCCTGGGGCAGACTCTTAATATGCCACCAGACTGATTAATGATTGGCTGTATGTGTGTCAGGCCGTAACCGCGGGAAACCAAGAATCACCTCTGGGATTGGTCGAGGTTAACAGAGGTTAAAGAAGCAGAAGCGAGGTGGGCGGTCCCTTTTGGAGGTGTAGCCACGCCCACCTGACCTGATTTAAATTGAAATATTTGGAAAAATCTAATTCGGTGTTTACAAACATCAAACGTTGTGTTTTTATTTTATAATATTTATGGAATAAACATAATAAATATTTATAAACGCTTTGATTCTAAATATGCAATTATAAAATTTACTTTTTTTTTGGTTTTTTTTGTTTGTAAACGTCATTTGCGTTTCCATGGCAACGACTTGGAGCCATTTGAATTTTTTAAAGCCGATTTTGAATTTTGATGCGAGTAGAACCCAAACATTTTATTTTATTTTTTACATTAATTATTCATGCTGTCTTTTGTGGGCGGAGCTTCACCTAAATCGTCAACCACCAATAAATAAAAGAAACCAGAGAGACAGACGGGTGGAGGAGGAGGAGGATGATGATGAAGGTGGGTTAGGGTGGGGGGGTAGAGGTGGGCGGGGCCTCCGGGCCTCCAGGCCTGCCCCCCAGCACATTTACATTAGCGGCCGAGCGCCGTGAGGAGGCTGCAGGGGAGACGGGGGTGGGGGGGAGGAAGGAGCTGCTCCAGTCGCTCCTCGTCTTCCTCACGGTCGATTATAGATAGACCCCCCCCATTATGAACCCCCCCTTCATCATTCATCTCCTTTTCTTCAGTCTCATCTCACTTGATCTCCATCCTCCTCCTCCTCTTCCTCCTGCAGTGTGTGTTGTGTTGTATGTCCGTCCTGGGGGAGAGGACCTTTTCAGCCTGGCTGCCCCCCCCCCTCGCTCCCTGCTGGAGGTTAGCGATGACCTTCTGAACGCCGGCGTGAGGAGGTGGCGACACCGACGCCGGTGTTCTCTCCGTCAGCTGGAGGTGTCATCCTTGACATTTGCACCTCCGTGTGTGTGTGTGTGTGTGTGTGTGTGTGTGTGTGTGTGTGTGTGTGTGTGTGTGTGTGTGTGTGTGTGTGTGTGTGTGTATTGATCGTCCAGTGATCGGTCCAGAATCCTCCCGTCTCTCGGTGGATTCTGGTTCGGATGTTTCTGCATTCAGACGTCGGTTTTATCGATTTTATTCACAGGAAGTCCTCAACTTATGAACATTTGAAGATACAAACAAATGCTTCACTATATCCGAATGATAACCTGCAGCATGCTACATGCTACATGTTACATGCTACATGCTCACATGACTCTTGCGTGGTCGGGAACCGGAACCCGGCGACGCCTCCCAGATATTTTAAATGTTGTTAGTGGGCGGGGCCTGTTTCTCTTAGATGTTGTAGGAAATTCTCCCAGATGAAGTGAAACCGTGGAAACGAACGATCTGCTGCTTATTGATCACCGCAGCAACGGATATGATGAGTCAGCAGGACAGGAAAACCCATCCAAATGTCTCTGTGACTCCTCCCCTTCCTCTTCCTCTTCCCCTTCCTCTTCCCCTTCCCCTTCCTCTTCCTCTTCCCCTACCTCCTCCTCTTCCTCCTCTTCCCCTTCCTCTTCCTCTTCCTCTTCCCCTTCCTCTTCCCCTTCCTCTTCCCCTTCCCCTTCCTCTTCCTCTTCCTCTTCCTCCTCTTCCTCTTCCTCTTCCTCTTCCTCTTCCTCTTCCTCTTCCTCTTCCTCTTTCTCTCCTGTCTGAAGCATCAACTCCAGCTGGAGTTCCTAAACGTCTCTCTGGCATCAAACGGTTTTTTAGAACAAAGTACCCAGCATGCATCAGTGTCATTCCCACAATGCCTCTGTGATGTCACTATCAGAGAAGAATTGGGGGGGGGCGCGTTGGGGTGGGGGGGCGGATTAAGAAACTCCTTCTTTTCTTTCTTTTGATGATGTTGAAGAGTTTAATCTGACATGAATCAGGTTATGATACATCCTAATCTCTAATCTCTGTTCTTACACGCCCTGTGTGTGTGTGTGTGTGTGTGTGTGTGTGTGTGTGTGTGTGTGTGTGTGTGTGTGTGTGTGTGTGTGTGTGTGTGTGTGTGTGTGTGTGTGTGTTTTATCGGAGCCCAGCTGTTGGATCGTTTTCATTTTTGATTAAAACTCGTCCTCGTTTACGGATCTGTTGGCGCTCGTCTTCAGCAGCCAATCAGAATGCTTCTAGCAGATTAGAGGCGTTATTCTGGAATAATTTCTAGAATAATTGAAGCACCTTTTCTCTAGCAATGCATTGTGGGATACTGAGGCCCGTGTGTGGACAGCGGCGCTGACCGGGTGTGACAGGTCTGATGCGATTGGACGTAAAGAGGGGGTGACAGTCGGGTCCTCGGGGGGGGGGGCAGCCGGGTCCTCTGGGGGGGTGACGTCTGACTGATGAGGACGGACAGAGGACACACGGAACCGCTCACGCCACGGACACTGCGGCCGCCGGCCGTCAACATGCGCGCCGACTCAGCGCCGCGACCTGCAGCTGCCTTCAGCCCTCCTGATTGGTCGACTCCCCTAATATGGGGGGGGGCTCAGTCCCGATTGGCATCCAATCAGCTCCCAGCTCCTCCCCTGAGTTGCACACCTGTGATTTCCTGTGATGATGTCACAGCGGTGAGCTTCACCTCCAGGAATGTTCACCTCAGGGATGGGGGGGCGGAGCCTCCAGTGGGGGAGGGCGTGTCCTTCCTTCGCCGCTCGTCTCTGATGTTTCAGATGAAACGTGTCGTGTCCTGCACCCCCCCTTCCTCCTCCTCTTCGTCCTTGCCGGGAGGGGCCGGGGTCGGAGCCCAGAGGAGGAGGAAGGAGATAATCTGAGTGTAGGTTACCGGGTAATTATTAGTAATTAGCATATTATTCTAATACCGTCATATAGACAGCCTCCAGTGCAGCCAGCTAACAGTGATAGCACAACACACACACACACACACACACACACACACACACACACACACACACACACACACACACACACACCCAGAGGCTCTGGGCTGACTGCTGCATTATTCATGTTTGGCCTGAGGCGAGTTTGCTCGCTGTGCTAACGCTAATGCTGTTAGCGCCCAGTTACCGTTCCTGCTGGAGTTCACACACACACACACACACAGACACACACACACACACACACACACACACACACACACACACACACACACACACACACACACACACACACACACACACACACACACACACACACAGTCTGAGTTTGATGTCCTTGAAACAGAGAAAGTGAAATAAATCAGGTTTATCAGCTGATTGCAAGAAACAAATCAAAACATTCTGGTTCTGAAGCTCCAGAGTCTCCAGTTCTTCTAGAGACCCCAGAACCTGATCCAGATCCAGCTCGTGGTTCCTGAGGAATTTGATTCCATTCCTCTGGAATGTTCCTGGTTTTTCTGCTGCAGCCGTCCAGACAGGAGTCTAGAATGAACCAGAAGGCCTTCTAGGTCTTCTTCTGGAACCAAAACTTATTCTAGAACCAGGTCTTATTCTGGAACCATGTCTTATTCTGGAACCAGAACTTATTCTGGAACCAGGTCTTATTCTGGAACCATGTCTTATTCTGGAACCAGAACTTATTCTGGAACCAGGTCTTATTCTGGAACCAGAACTTATTCTGGAACCAGGTCTTATTCTGGAACCAAAACTTATTCTAGAACCAGGTCTTATTCTGGAACCATGTCTTATTCTGGAACCAGAACTTATTCTGGAACCAGGTCTTATTCTGGAACCAGGTCTTATTCTGGAACCAGAACTTATTCTGGAACCAGGTCTTATTCTGGAACCATGTCTTATTCTGGAACCAGTACTTATTCTGGAACCATGTCTTATTCTGGAACCAGAACTTATTCTGGAACCAGGTCTTATTCTGGAACCATGTCTTATTCTGGAACCATAACTTATTCTGGAACCAGGTCTTATTCTGGAACCATGTCTTATTCTGGAACCATAACTTATTCTGGAACCAAAACTTATTCTGGAACCATGTCTTATTCTGGAACCAGAACTTATTCTGGAACCATGTCTTATTCTGGAACCAGTACTTATTCTGGAACCATGTCTTATTCTGGAACCAGAACTTATTCTGGAACCAGGTCTTATTCTGGAACCATGTCTTATTCTGGAACC
>CM023624.1:537737-567737 GCA_013358685.1 Antennarius maculatus
ATTGACATCACATCAGCAGCCAATAGGAGGCCAGATAAACCAAACGGTGGAATGCAGAAGTTACCCTGGACGGAACGCCGGACGGAACGCCGGACGGAACGCCGGACGGAACGCCGGACGGAACGCCGGACGGAACGCCGGACGGAACTTCGCCGCGCTCAAGATGAAAGTTTTGGGAACAGAGAGGAAGATTAAAGCTGAGGAGGAGAAGAGGAGCGACAGAACGAGAGGAAGATGTTTAATCACCAGCAGATGGTTCCATTCAGACCCGCGTACTTCAGGGGGGGGTTAGACACGGGGGGGGGGCTACAGATGAAAAGGGAGGAAGAGTTGGTGAAAGAAGACGAGAGCAGCTCCACCCCGGCTCTCCGCCAGCTGCTCCTCCAGTGGCTGCGCCTGATTGGCCATTAATAGATTACAGTGGGCTGGGATTGGCTCAGAGCGCTAATCCGGCCCACCAGCGCTGCAGCTAAATGCTATCTGATCTCTACGGAGTCCGGATGGACCCGAACGACTCGGCGGCGCCGGCGGAGTTCTGCCTGCTGACGCGACTCCGGGCCGTGAGACGGAACTCTGTGTTATGTGAAGCGCTGGAGGAGTCAAAGCGCTGGAGGAGTCAAAGCGCTGGAGGAGTCAAAGCGCTGGAGGAGTCAAAGCGCTGGAGGAGTCAAAGCGCTGGAGGAGTCAAAGCGCTGGAGGAGTCAAAGCGCTGGAGGAGTCAAAGCACTGGTGGAGTCAAAGCGCTGGAGGAGTCAAAGTGCTGGAGGAGTCAAAGCGCTGGAGGAGTCAAAGCACTGGTGGAGTCAAAGCGCTGGAGGAGTCAAAGCGCTGGAGGAGTCAAAGCGCTGGAGGAGTCAAAGCGCTGGAGGAGTCAAAGCGCTGGAGGAGTCAAAGCGCTGGAGGAGTCAAAGCGCTGGAGGAGTCAAAGCGCTGGAGGAGTCAAAGCACTGGTGGAGTCAAAGCGCTGGAGGAGTCAAAGCGCTGGAGGAGTCAAAGCGCTGGAGGAGTCAAAGCGCTGGAGGAGTCAAAGCGCTGGAGGAGTCAAAGCGCTGGAGGAGTCAAAGCGCTGGTGGAGTCAAAGCGCTGGAGGAGTCAAAGTGCTGGAGGAGTCAAAGCGCTGGAGGAGTCAAAGCACTGGAGGAGTCAAAGCGCTGGTGGAGTCAAAGCGCTGGAGGAGTCAAAGCGCTGGAGGAGTCAAAGCGCTGGAGGAGTCAAAGCGCAGGAGGAGTCAAAGCGCTGGAGGAGTCAAAGCGCTGGAGGAGTCAAAGCAAAGGAGGAGTCAAAGCGCTGGTGGAGTCAAAGCGCTGGAGGAGTCAAAGCGCTGGAGGAGTCAAAGCGCTGGAGGAGTCAAAGTGCAGGTTGAATCAAAGCGAAGGTTGAGTCAAAGCGAAGGCGGAGTCAAAGCGAAGGTTGAGTCAAAGCAAAGGCGGAGTCAAAGCGAAGGCGGAGTCAAAGCTAAGGCAGAGTCAAAGCGAAGGCGGAGTCAAAGCTAAGGCGGAGTCAAAGCGAAGGTTGAGTCAAAGCGAAGGCGGAGTCAAAGCAAAAGTGGAGTGAAAGCGCCGGTCGTTATTTCTGTTGAATAAAGGTGCAGAAAACAGTGTTTAAATCACAGCTGTGTGGTCCAGCAGGCGGGCGTGACCTTTGACCCGAGACAGATAAAAAGGACACGCCCATTATTGCTAACCCGTACTGTACCTGATGTCCACTGTGACCTTTGACCCCAGAACAGTCGGTCAGAACCAGATCTTTGACATGAACAGAGGACTGAAGGCTGCCAACATGCCTCACCTGTGTGTCTGTGGGCCGTACCTGCTCACCTGATGACAGTGAAAATTCCCACACAGCCTGAACGCCTCACCTCTAAAAATCACTGAATGAACGGATTCCTGTTTTAGGAGGCGGATGGATAAAAAACCCCCACCCCCACCCCCACCCTTAGACCTTAGACCCCCCCACCCCCACCCCCACCCTTAGACCTTAGACCTCCCCACTCCCCACGCTGGAAGCTCCTCCCATCCGTTCTAAACAAGTTTGTGCCTTTGTGTCGATCCAGAGCTACAACTTTTAGGAGAGACTCGTACATATTGATCAGGAGACGGGAGCCGATCGATAGCTGCACATTATGATTAATTACTGCTGGTGTCGACTCACACACACACACACACACACACACACACACACACACACACACACACACACACACACACACACACACACACACACACACACACAGAGGAAATGTGTGTGTGTGTGTCTTCTGATTTCCTGTCGAGTAGAAGAACCACGATGGTCGGGCTTTTATTTTTGAGACGACACAAACTGTGAAGAGATGGATGAATGGATGATGGATGATGGATGATGGATGGATGGATGATGGATGATGGATGGATGATGGATGATGGATGATGGATGATGGATGGATGATGGATGGATGGATGATGGATGGATGATGGATGATGGATGATGGATGATGGATGGATGATGGATGGATGGATGATGGATGGATGATGGATGGATGATGGATGATGGATGGCTGCTGGCTGGCTGGCTGCTGGCTGGCTGCTGCTGGCTGCTGGCTGGCTGCTGGCTGCTGGCTGGCTGCTGGCTGGCTGCTGGCTGCTGGCTGGCTGGCTGGCTGGCTGGCTGCTGGCTGGCTGGCTGCTGGCTGGCTGCTGGCTGCTGGCTGCTGGCTGCTGGCTGGCTGCTGGCTGGCTGGCTGCTGGCTGGCTGCTGGCTGCTGGCTGCTGGCTGCTGGCTGGCTGGCTGCTGGCTGCTGGCTGCTGGCTGCTGGCTGCTGGCTGGCTGCTGGCTGGCTGGCTGCTGGCTGGCTGCTGGCTGGCTGCTGGCTGCTGGCTGCTGGCTGGCTGCTGGCTGGCTGGCTGCTGGCTGGCTGCTGGCTGGCTGCTGGCTGCTGGCTGGCTGCTGGCTGGCTGGCTGCTGGCTGGCTGCTGCTGGCTGCTGGCTGGCTGCTGGCTGGCTGCTGGCTGCTCGCTGCTGGCTGGCTGGCTGCCGGCTGGCTGCTGGCTGGCTGGCTGGCTGGCTGCTGGCTGCTCGCTGCTGGCTGGCTGGCTGCTGGCTGGCTGCTGGCTGGCTGCTGGCTGCTGGCTGGCTGCTGGCTGGCTGGCTGGCTGCTGGCTGGCTGCTGGCTGGCTGCTGCTGGCTGCTGCTGGCTGCTGGCTCGCTGCTGGCTGCTGGCTGCTGGCTGCTGGCTGGCTGCTGCTGGCTGCTGCTGGCTGCTGGCTGCTGGCTGCTGGATGATGGATGGATGATGATGGATGATGATGGATGATGGATGATGGATGATGGATGATGGATGGATGATGATGGTTGGATGATGGATGTATTTTTCAGGTGTTTCCCTGTCATCCGACCACCCCCCCACACACACACACACACCTCCTGGGCGGGGGTCGTAAACACATGATCTGCAGGGAGGATGCAGGATACTGTGAAAACTGGAGGAACAAACGGGACCCTGAATGCATCGCATAGAGATGATGCGTTCAGGGTCCTCCGGTCGATGTTTTCTTGTTTGGACGACTTGTAAACATATAATGTTCTTCAGAGTGAGACAGTTCCAGTTCATTACCATTTCCCATCATCCTCCCTGCTGCTGACACACACACACACACACACACACACACACACACACACACACACACACACACACACACACACACACACAGATAATAGATGTAAACCCTCGTCTTCCTCTGAGACGCAAACACGTCCAAATCCCTCTATTCACACAAAAACCGCCGCCGCGCGCGTGTGTGTGTGTGTGTGTGTGTGTGTGTGTGTGTGTGTGTGTGTGTGTGAGTGTAAATATATATTGTGACATCAGGGGGTTTGACGCCTCGTCAGCCTCTTCACTGTAATGACTCTGTGTGTGTGTGTGTGTGTGTGTGTGTGTGTGTGTGTGTGTGTGGCTGTCATCTCAAAGCTTTGACATTAAATAGCTGGAAGGCTCATTTTCTTCCTTTGTAACAGAAGGCGCATTAAACACACACACACACACACACACACACACACACACACACACACACACACACACACACACACACTCCCCCCTCAGGACGGCGTTAGCTCATCAACAGATACGAGACGCAATCTGTTTAATCTGCTTCTATGAATCTGCATCTATATAACAAATCACACACACACACACACACACACACACACACACACACACACACACACACACACACACACACACACACACACACACACACACGGGGGAAAACCCAGTAAATGAACAATCTCAGCCTCCTCATTGATTGGCCGGTGTATCTCTGAACTATGGGGGGGTCATTGGTGTGGGGGGGCGGGGCTCAGGTACTGCGGTTTTTTCCCACTTCCTGGTTCACCTCCGGGTGGGACCGCCCCCTGTTGGTCACCTCGGGTTCACCTTCTAAAACATGTGAGTTATTTGAACAGATGAGTTCCCAGAAAGCCTCCTGAAGCCCCGCCCACAGGAGGATGATGTCACACCAACCAATGCTAACCAGAGAACAAGCTAAGCTAACATTAGCAACAGTAAACATCAGTAAAGTTAGCTCTGGAGCTAATGAACGGTCCTACAGACCCTGAACTAACCTCCGACCCCTTCAGGGACGTCTGAGATTTTAAGGTTTTAAATTGTTGTAAGTGTCTCTCTCTCCTGCTGCCTGTCTCTCTCACACGTCCGGTGTGACTCACTGCCTGTCTGTCTGTCTTCCAGCCTGTCTGTCTGGTCAGGCTCCTGACTGCCTCCTCCTCCAGTCCAGAGAGGACGACTTCGACTGGGAGCAGGGAGACACCAGGGAGCGCCCGTCCAGCAACCCCTGGGTCCCCCCAGGTACCCGTCTGTCTGCCCGTCTGTCTGTCTGCTGGAGGCGTTCCTCGGGGAACCGGTGTCGGTTCTCTCAAGTTAAAATAAATGTGTTCTTTTTTTTAAATTTCCCTCTGAAACAAAAGTTGAAATTCAGCGGTGATGTTTCGTGAGGCGTTCAGTGTCCGTCGGTCACCATCGTTCGTGTTGTTTCCACCTTTTCGTCTGTGCTTTTAGCTGCTAAATGCTAACCCATTTTTACCAGCTAGCTGCTAACTTAGCACGCTGCTGCTGAATTTTTACGACTTTGTTGCTAGGAGACCTTCAGCCAATCCCAGAAGGCCGTTCTGATTCTACTTTGCGGTGAATTTATAGCGCTAGCGTAGCTTCTTTAATTACAAGCCCAGCCGGTGGAGTTGTTGGAATAAAGGAGGATGAATGTACATCCCATAATGAACTATTGAATTCTTCTTTTAATGCGGCGTCTCGGTTGGCCACGTCGCACCTGAAGGCAGCACGGCGGGGGAAAGGCTGCAGCAGCTTTTGTGTTATCTGCTATTGACCCGCCGCCGCTCCTCCGGTGAGTTATGGACGGACGGGAGGGCTGCACCCCGAGCGATAGCGCCGGCGGTGTGTGTCGCCAGCCGTTTGTCACATGCTCACGGAGGTTAAGCCGCTGACGAATGAGAATGCAGCACTCTTAAATCACAGAGCCAATCACGTGAGAGACAGGCCTGAGCGAGGACACGGGGGGACGAGGTGGTTATTGTCCTGTTTTAATGTGATTTATAGGGGGGGGGGTGAGGTGGGGGGAGAGTTTGTCACCTCCCTTCTTTTCAATAAAGTCGAGGTTTGTGTGACTAATTGCGGCCAATCAGAGAGCTCCTCCCCCCGCGGGTCGATCCCGTCTTGGAGGGCGAGGCAGGGCTTTAAATCTAACACACCCAAGAGGCCGGGCGAGCGAGGGGGGGGGAGAGAGAGGAAGAGGAGGAACAGGAACCAGCTAGCAGCTTGGTTAGCTCGCTAACGACACGAGCGCCGCTGGAGCCGACGGACCCTGAAGGCATCACGGGTTCCAGCTGTGTTTAGAACCCCGCTAGAAGGTTCTGCATCGTTTAAACCAGCCAATCGATGGAGGGGGGAGGAGACGAGTGAGAACCCACAGGAAGTAGCTCAGGTTGGGATCCAGCAGGAATACCGGGATTATCCCAGATTAGAGGCAGAAACGGGAAGATTGAGTTTAAAAGCAGAATCTGGGAGCAGAGAAAGTCGTTCACGACGTGGAAGAAACTCAATACAGGCTCCTGTGGTTTAATACAGGACACACACACACACACACACACACACACACACACACACACACACACACACACACACACACACACACACACACACACACACATCGATTGACCAGTGATTGCAGGCTCCATTTAATGTTCTTATAAATGGAACAAGTTCAATCTAATCTGAACCGTGTAGCGTTCCCTCTCTCCGCTGTCAGTGTGAACAACAGTAATCTTCTCTAATACCCTTTACTGCCACTCACACACACACACACACACACACACACACACACACACACACACACACACACACACACACACGGCGGTTCAGGCTTTGGACGGTGAATATTTTCCTCTCTCTGATTTGTTTCTCCGACTTTCCAACTTGTTAGCAGTTTGTTCCCGCAGATACACACACACACACACACACACACACACACACACACACACACACACACACACACACACACACACACACACATACACACACACACACACACACACACACAAATCTTCTACACAAAAATACTGGTTTTCTCTACTGGTTCTCCAGTTAGAGGTTCTCCTGTTAGAGGTTCTCCTGTTAGAGGTTCTCCTGTTAGAGGTTCTCCAGTTAGAGGTTCTCCAGTTAGAGGTTCTCCTGTTAGAGGTTCTCCTGTTAGAGGTTCTCCAGTTAGAGGTTCTCCTGTTAGAGATTCTCCTGTTAGAGGTTCTCCTGTTAGAGGTTCTCCAGTTAGAGGTTCTCCTGTTAGAGGTTCTCCAGTTAGACGTTCTCCTGTTAGAGGTTCTCCTGTTAGAGGTTCTCCTGTTAGAGGTTCTCCTGTTAGTGGTTCTTCTGTTAGATGTTCTCCTGTTAGAGGTTCTCCTGTTAGAGGTTCTCCTGTTAGAGGTTCTCCAGTTAGAGGTTCTCCAGTTAGAGGTTCTCCTGTTAGAGGTTCTCCAGTTAGAGGTTCTCCTGTTAGAGCTTCTCCTGTTAGAGGTTCTCCTGTTAGAGGTTCTCCTGTTAGAGGTTCTCCAGTTAGAGGTTCTCCAGTTAGAGGTTCTCCTGTTAGAGGTTCTCCAGTTAGAGGTTCTCCAGTTAGAGGTTCTCCTGTTAGAAATTCTCCTGTTAGAGGTTCTCCTGTTAGAGGTTCTCCAGTTAGAGGTTCTCCTGTTAGAGGTTCTCCAGTTAGACGTTCTCCTGTTAGAGGTTCTCCTGTTAGAGGTTCTCCTGTTAGAGGTTCTCCTGTTAGAGATTCTCCTGTTAGAGGTTCTCCTGTTAGAGGTTCTCCTGTTAGAGGTTCTCCTGTTAGAGGTTCTCCAGTTAGAGGTTCTCCAGTTAGAGGTTCTCCTGTTAGAGGTTCTCCAGTTAGAGGTTCTCCTGTTAGAGATTCTCCTGTTAGAGGTTCTCCTGTTAGAGGTTCTCCAGTTAGAGGTTCTCCTGTTAGAGGTTCTCCAGTTAGACGTTCTCCTGTTAGAGGTTCTCCTGTTAGAGGTTCTCCTGTTAGAGATTCTCCTGTTAGAGGTTCTCCTGTTAGAGGTTCTCCTGTTAGAGGTTCTCCAGTTAGAGGTTCTCCTGTTAGAGGTTCTCCTGTTAGAGGTTCTCCAGTTAGAGGTTCTCCTGTTAGAGGTTCTCCAGTTGGAGGTTCTCCTGTTAGAGGTTCTCCTGTTAGAGGTTCTCCAGTTAGAGGTTCTCCTGTTAGAGGCTCTCCTGTTAGAGGTTCTCCTGTTAGAGGTTCTCCAGTTAGAGGTTCTCCTGTTAGAGGTTCTCCTGTTAGAGGTTCTCCAGTTGGAGGTTCTCCTGTTAGAGGTTCTCCTGTTAGAGGTTCTCCTGTTAGAGGTTCTCCTGTTAGAGGTTCTCCAGTTAGAGGTTCTCCAGTTGGAGGTTCTCCTGTTAGAGGTTCTCCTGTTAGAGGTTCTCCAGTTAGAGGTTCTCCTGTTAGAGGTTCTCCTGTTAGAGGTTCTCCTCAGGCGAGCAGCAGAACCGTCTGTCAGTCACAGCTGTCGGCCAATGAAACGGTTCACTCGCAGCTTTTTAATTGATTTGCTCCAATCACAGACGACCAGAGGGAACACACACACACACACACACACACACACACACACACACACACACACACACACTCAAACAGATGCCTTTGGTGTGTGTGTGTGTGTGTCTCTGTGGGTTTCAGGGTGTATTAATATTTCTAATACGGCTGTTATCAGCTCACTGCCAGCTGTACACAGTAAACACACACACACACACACACACACACACACACACACACACACACACACACACACACACAGAGAGTGAAGCTTGAAGGCAAATATAAACACAACACACACATATGCACTTTGTCGGTCTGCAGTGTGATAACTCCCACAATGCCTTTCTGTGTTAAAGAGACCTGGAGGTCAAAAACACTCTGTGTGTGTGTGTGTGTGTGTGTGTGTGTGTGTGTGTGTGTGTGTGTGTGTGTGTGTGTGTGTGTGTGTGTGTGTTTGCAGCCAACAGGTAAACAGTGTGTAAAGGTGAAGGGAGAGTCGTTGCGTTTTAGAAGTTTTGGAGTTTTTATTATTTATCTTCCAGACCGTTTGTGTGTGTGTGTGTGTGTCTGTGTGTGTGTGTGTGTGTGTGTGTGTGTGTGTGTGTGTGTGTGTGTGTGTGTGTGTGTGTGTGTGTGTGTGTGTGTTTCCGGGTTAATTAGTGTGTTAAAGGGTTTATCAGCGTGTCGGCATGCCGGAGATTCCTGCAGCCTTTGAACACAACGCAGCTCAGAGCGCTGCTATCAGCGTCCTGCCAAAACCAATTAAAGCCTCATTCAGGGATTTAAAGGCACAGAGCGCCTCTGGTCCAGCCAATCAGAGCGGAGGTCACGCTGACACGCTGGCTCCCCATTGGTCAACCTAAACTCTGTGACATTTTGTTAAATCCTCTTGTTCTTCTGCGTCCGATGGAAATCGTGTTCACGTCTGCACACACTGATAGCGCAGGATGGGCTTAGCTTAGCCTAGCTTAGTTTAGCTTAGTTTATTTTAGCCTAGCCTATCTTAGCTTGGCTTAGCATGACTGGAAGCGGGGGGAAAATGCTAGCTCCTCCCATGTAGAAGAGAATGAAAAAATATTGCAGGATCCGATTCAATTATTTTTATTTGTTGAATTTTTAATCAAAATTATTGAAATTTGCCCTTTCAAAATAAAAGACGTAAATAAATAATAAACGATGAATAAACAAATCTCTTTAGAACCTGAACACCTCCATGATTTTTGCTCCCGTCCCTCAGGATGGATTCTTGATTGGTCGTCTTCATCAGTCGTCATCATCAGTGGGCGGGGCTAACATTGATCTGTGCCTTTAAGGGTTAAAATTCAAATGAAACCAGTTCATTCCTGAAGTTAATGACTTCTATTTGAGGATTAAGGATTAAATGAAGGATTCTCTCTCGGATGTTTGTGGTGCTTCACGTCGAGGTGGCGCCGTGGCGACGGATCGATGACATCATAGCGCATCCACTGGGCGGAGCCTATAGTGTTAGCTTCCAACAGGAATGTGTGGTGGCTTTAAGTCCCTTTAAACCCCTTCATTTCATCCGGAATGGTTTCACCCAGTAAATCCCAGTGCTCCCAGTTAGCGCCGATGCTAACCGTGGCTAGCAGGACTCCTCCTGTTTCTAGTTTCTGTTTCACACGTTCGGTAAACATCACGACTGAGCGTCTGCTTCTGTTTGTGTTTTCAGACATCTCAACTTTGAGTCAGACCACGAATCGCTGCACGAACACACACACGCGCACACGCACACACACACACACACACACACACACACACATACACACACTTCCTGCTGGTGTGTGTGTTTGTTTAAATCTGGTCAATACGCTGCAGCTGCCTCTCGTCACGTTTCAATATAACTCCAGTAATAGAATTACCCCCCTCCAGTTGTGTGTGTGTGTGTGTGTGTGTGTGTGTGTGTGTGTGTGTGTGTGTGTGTGTGTGTGTGTGCGCGCGGTCTGAGGAGACTGCTTTAGAGATGGCGGGGGTCGTCTGTGATTGGCCGACAGGTGAGAAGGGGCGGGAGGTTAACGAGACGGAGAAACGCGACGACACGACCGAGCTCAGCGATTTGTTTTCCTGTTTACTCTCGTTTTCTGTCTCATCACCCCGTCCTGTCGTTAACCCTTTCCCTCCTCTGACTGCTGATTGGCTAACAAGTTCATGACGGGGAGAGAACAGAGAACAGCTGATTAAAAAAATGAACTGAATAACCGCAAAACAAATAAATAAAATGAAAATGAATTATTTATGGACTCATAAGTATAATACAGGTAGTCCTCAACATACGAACACAACTGGTTTGTAAGTTGAATTGTTCGTAAGTTGTTATTTATTCAATTTCAATCTCTAATCACCATTTCAGGTCATTTAAATATCATTACTACTGTAAATACTTAAGTAATGTCAATACTACTGTAAATACTAAAGTAATGTCATTACTATAAATACTACAGTAATGTCATTACTACTGTAAATACTACAGTAATGTCATTACTACTCTAAATACTAAAGTAATGTCATTACTACTGTAAATACTAAAGTAATCCATTACTACTGTAAATACTAAAGTAATGTCATTACTACTGTAAATACTAAAGTAATCCATTATTACTGTAAATACTAAAGTAATGTCATTACTACTGTAAATACTAAAGTAACGTCATTACTACAGTAAATACTACAGTAATGTCATTACTACTGTAAATACTAAAGTAATGTCAATACTACTGTAAATACTAAAGTAATGTCATTCCTACTGTAAACACTAAAGTAATGTCATTACTACTGTAAATACTACAGTAATGTCATTACTACTGTAAATACTAAAGTAATGTCAATACTACTGTAAATACTAAAGTAATGTCATTACTACTGTAAATACTACAGTAATGTCATAACTACTCTAAATACTAAAGTAACGTCATTACTACTGTAAATACTAAAGTAATGTCATTACTACTGTAAATACTACAGTAATGTCATTACTACTCTAAATACTAAAGTAATGTCATTACTACTGTAAATACTAAAGTAATGTCATTATTACTGTAAATACTACAGTAATATCATTACTACTGTAAATACTACAGTAATGTCATTACTACTCTAAATACTAAAGTAATGTCATTACTACTGTAAATACTAAAGTAATGTCATTATTACTCTAAATACTAAAGTAATGTCATTACTACTGTAAATACTAAAGTAATGTCATTACTACTGTAAACACTACAGTAATATCATTACTACTGTAAATACTACAGTAATGTCATTACTACTCTAAATACTACAGTAATGTCATTACTACTCTAAATACTAAAGTAATGTCATTACTACTGTAAATACTAAAGTAATGTCATTATTACTGTAAATACTAAAGTAATGTCAATACTACTGTAAATACTAAAGTAATGTCATTACTACTGTAAACACTAAAGTAATGTCATTACTACTGTAAACACTACAGTAATATCATTACTACTGTAAATACTACAGTAATGTCATTACTACTCTAAATACTAAAGTAATGTCATTACTACTGTAAATACTAAAGTAATCCATGACTACTGTAAATACTAAAGTAATGTCATTATGACTGTAAATACTAAAGTAATGTCATTACTACTGTAAATACTACAGTAATGTCATTACTACTGTAAATACTAAAGTAATGTCAATACTACTGTAAATACTAAAGTAATGTCATTACTACTGTAAAAACTAAAGTAATGTCATTACTACTGTAAATACTAAAGTAATGTCAATACTACTGTAAATACTAAAGTAATGTCATTACTACTGTAAATACTACAGTAATGTCATAACTACTCTAAATACTAAAGTAATGTCATTACTACTGTAAATACTAAAGTAATGTCAATACTACTGTAAATACTAAAGTAATGTCATTACTACTGTAAATACTAAAGTAATGTCATTACTACTCTAAATACTAAAGTAATGTCATTACTACTGTAAATACTAAAGTAATGTCATTACTACTCTAAATACTAAAGTAATGTCATTACTACTGTAAATACTACAGTAATGTCATTACTACTCTAAATACTAAAGTAATGTCATTACTACTGTAAATACTAAAGTAATGTCATTACTACTGTAAATACTAAAGTAATGTCATTACTACTGTAAATAGTAAAGTAATGTCATTACTACTCTAAATACTAAAGTAATGTCATTACTACTCTAAATCCTAAAGTAATGTCATTACTACTCTAAATAGTAAAGTAATGTCATTACTACTGTAAATACTAAAGTAATGTCATTATTACTGTAAATACTAAAGTAATGTCATTACTACTGTAAATACTACAGTAATGTCATTACTACTGTAAATACTAAAGTAATGTCAATACTACTGTAAATACTAAAGTAATGTCATTACTACTGTAAACACTAAAGTAATGTCATTACCACTGTAAACACTACAGTAATATCATTACTACTGTAAATACTACAGTAATGTCATTACTACTCTAAATACTAAAGTAATGTCATTACTACTGTAAATACTAAAGTAATGTCATTACTGCTCTAAATACTAAAGTAATGTCATTACTACTGTAAATACTACAGTAATGTCATTACTACTGTAAATAGTAAAGTAATGTCATTACTACTGTAAATACTAAAGTAATGTCATTACTACTGTAAACACTAAAGTAATGTCATTACTACTGTAAATACTAAAGTAATGTCAATACTACTGTAAATACTAAAGTAATGTCATTACTACTGTAAATACTACAGTAATGTCATAACTACTCTAAATACTAAAGTAATGTCATTACTACTGTAAATACTAAAGTAATGTCATTACTACTCTAAATACTAAAGTAATGTCATTACTACTGTAAATACTACAGTAATGTCATTACTGCTCTAAATACTAAAGTAATGTCATTACTACTGTAAATACTACAGTAATGTCATTACTACTGTAAATAGTAAAGTAATGTCATTACTACTCTAAATAGTAAAGTAATGTCATTACTACTGTAAATACTAAAGTAATGTCATTACTACTGTAAATACTACAGTAATGTCATTACTACTGTAAATAGTAAAGTAATGTCATTACTACTCTAAATAGTAAAGTAATGTCATTACTACTGTAAATACTAAAGTAATGTCATTACTACTGTAAATACTACAGTAATGTCATTACTACTGTAAATACTAAAGTAATGTCATTACTACTGTAAACACTAAAGTAATGTCAATACTACTGTAAATACTAAAGTAATGTCATTACTACTGTAAATACTACAGTAATGTCATAACTACTCTAAATACTAAAGTAATGTCATTACTACTGTAAATACTAAAGTAATGTCAATACTACTGTAAATACTAAAGTAATGTCATTACTACTGTAAATACTAAAGTAATGTCATTACTACTCTAAATACTAAAGTAATGTCATTACTACTGTAAATACTAAAGTAATGTCATTACTACTCTAAATACTAAAGTAATGTCATTACTACTGTAAATACTACAGTAATGTCATTACTGCTCTAAATACTAAAGTAATGTCATTACTACTGTAAATACTACAGTAATGTCATTACTACTGTAAATACTAAAGTAATGTCATTACTACTGTAAATAATAAAGTAATGTCATTACTACTCTAAATACTAAAGTAATGTCATTACTACTCTAAATCCTAAAGTAATGTCATTACTACTCTAAATAGTAAAGTAATGTCATTACTACTGTAAATACTAAAGTAATGTCATTACTACTGTAAATACTAAAGTAATGTCATTACTACTGTAAATACTACAGTAATGTCATTACTACTGTAAATACTAAAGTAATGTCAATACTACTGTAAATACTAAAGTAATGTCATTACTACTGTAAACACTAAAGTAATGTCATTACTACTGTAAACACTACAGTAATATCATTACTACTGTAAATACTACAGTAATGTCATTACTACTCTAAATACTAAAGTAATGTCATTACTACTGTAAATACTAAAGTAATGTCATTACTGCTCTAAATACTAAAGTAATGTCATTACTACTGTAAATACTACAGTAATGTCATTACTACTGTAAATAGTAAAGTAATGTCATTACTACTGTAAATACTAAAGTAATGTCATTACTACTGTAAATACTAAAGTAATGTCATTACTACTGTAAATACTAAAGTAATGTCAATACTACTGTAAATACTAAAGTAATGTCATTACTACTGTAAATACTACAGTAATGTCATAACTACTCTAAATACTAAAGTAATGTCATTACTACTGTAAATACTAAAGTAATGTCATTACTACTCTAAATACTAAAGTAATGTCATTACTACTGTAAATACTACAGTAATGTCATTACTGCTCTAAATACTAAAGTAATGTCATTACTACTGTAAATACTACAGTAATGTCATTACTACTGTAAATAGTAAAGTAATGTCATTACTACTCTAAATAGTAAAGTAATGTCATTACTACTGTAAATACTAAAGTAATGTCATTACTACTGTAAATACTACAGTAATGTCATTACTACTGTAAATACTAAAGTAATGTCATTACTACTGTAAATAGTAAAGTAATGTCATTACTACTCTAAATAGTAAAGTAATGTCATTACTACTGTAAATACTAAAGTAATGTCATTACTACTGTAAATACTACAGTAATGTCATTACTACTGTAAATACTACAGTAATGTCATTACTACTGTAAATACTAAAGTAATGTCATTACTACTGTAAATACTAAAGTAATGTCATTACTACTGTAAATACTACAGTAATGTCATTACTGCTCTAAATACTAAAGTAATGTCATTACTACTGTAAATACTACAGTAATGTCATTACTACTGTAAATAGTAAAGTAATGTCATTACTACTCTAAATACTAAAGTAATGTCATTACTACTGTAAATACTAAAGTAATATCATTACTACTCTAAATACTAAAGTAATGTCATTACTACTGTAAATACTAAAGTAATGTCATTACTACTGTAAATACTACAGTAATGTCATTACTACTGTAAATACTAAAGTAATGTCATTACTACTGTAAATAGTAAAGTAATGTCATTACTACTCTAAATACTAAAGTAATGTCATTACTACTCTAAATAGTAAAGTAATGTCATTACTACTGTAAATACTAAAGTAATGTCATTACTACTGTAAATAGTAAAGTAATGTCATTACTACTCTAAATACTAAAGTAATGTCATTACTACTGTAAATAGTAAAGTAATGTCATTACTACTCTAAATACTAAAGTAATGTCATTACTACTGTAAATAGTAAAGTAATGTCATTACTACTCTAAATACTAAAGTAATGTCATTACTACTGTAAATACTACAGTAATGTCATTACTACTGTAAATAGTAAAGTAATGTCATTACTACTGTAAATACTACAGTAATGTCATTACTACTGTAAATAGTAAAGTAATGTCATTACTACTCTAAATAGTAAAGTAATGTCATTACTACTGTAAATACTAAAGTAATATCATTACTACTCTAAATACTAAAGTAATGTCATTACTACTGTAAATACTAAAGTAATGTCATTACTACTGTAAATACTACAGTAATGTCATTACTACTGTAAATACTAAAGTAATGTCATTACTACTGTAAATACTAAAGTAATATCATTACTACTCTAAATACTAAAGTAATGTCATTACTACTGTAAATACTAAAGTAATGTCATTACTACTGTAAATACTACAGTAATGTCATTACTACTGTAAATACTAAAGTAATGTCATTACTACTGTAAATAGTAAAGTAATGTCATTACTACTCTAAATACTAAAGTAATGTCATTACTACTCTAAATAGTAAAGTAATGTCATTACTACTGTAAATACTAAAGTAATGTCATTACTACTGTAAATAGTAAAGTAATGTCATTACTACTCTAAATACTAAAGTAATGTCATTACTACTGTAAATAGTAAAGTAATGTCATTACTACTCTAAATACTAAAGTAATGTCATTACTACTCTAAATAGTAAAGTAATGTCATTACTACTGTAAATACTAAAGTAATGTCATTACTACTCTAAATAGTAAAGTAATGTCATTACTACTGTAAATACTAAAGTAATGTCATTACTACTGTAAATAGTAAAGTAATGTCATTACTACTCTAAATACTAAAGTAATGTCATTACTACTCTAAATACTAAAGTAATGTCATTACTACTGTAAATAGTAAAGTTTTATTCCCTCAGACTGACCAGAAACAATTACAGGATAGTAAAACAACACAGAATAAATAAAATAAAATAAAATAAAATAAAATAAAATAAAATAAAATAAAATAAAATAAAATAAAATACAGCTTCAGGTCATTTAAGTTAACTTGTTCTTGATTATATGCCAGTTTAAAAAAAATAAAGTCCTCCCTTAAGGTGGGCGGAGCCTCTGCTCTGATTGGTTGAGCCCAATAGTAGCAAAAAGATTTTCAAAGACCGCAGATAAAATAACATAAAGTTTAATGATATTAAATTAGAATTCGAATATTTAATTTAAAAAATTAACATTACTAATTAAAAGTGTAATAAAAGTCGCAGCGTGAATGTGTGGGGGAAGAGGGAGGAGCCCAGTGCATCATGGGAAGCCCCCTACAAAAGAGCTAACTTGACCTAGCTGTACTTCACTATAAATGTTTTCAGGTCCGCCTCCGACCTTCAGCGACCAATCACTGAGCAGATACAGAAGTGGGAGGAGCCACTAGAGTTTCCTGTCGATGTTTGGATCGACGTTTTCGTCCGATCCGTTTACGCTGAGTTCGACCCACTAGTGACACGTTCCCATGGAAACGCCCCCACCTCCCCCCCACCCCACCCAACTACTTTGATGAAATTTGATTGGTGACCTCTGGACGACCCCTTTGGGTGAAAGCAGAACTTCCTCCTGTGGGGTCGCGACCCTGAAGAGTTTGGAATATCCTGGAGCGAACGAGCATCAGGAGGTTCCGGTTCAGAGACGATCAGTCGCTCTGATTGATTATCGATCGTTGCTTCTGGACGGTTTGACCTTCGTTTCTTTTTGAAGGTCGTCGTGTTTCTGACTTCCTCCTGGTTCCAGAGGTTCGAGGACTAAAACCTCGTTCCTGCGCTCGCTGTCGCTCACTCGACCTCTGCGCCTGTTTGCTCAAGAACATTCCTCGGTTGCCAAGGAAACAGCTGGTATACACACACACACACACACACACACACGTGTTTTCACACATACACAACCAGACATGACCGAACCGGTCGGGACAATTCACGGAAACCTGACCTGAAGCCCGAGAGGAAGAGGAGGAGGTGAAGAAGAAGAAGAAAATAGAAAAGAGTCGAAATTAAATTAAAAAAAAAAGAAATGAATATAAAAATATATGTAAAAATATATATAATATATAAAAATTTATATAAATATGTGGTTATATAATTATAAATATATAAAAAGAATATAAAAAATTAAATTGAAAGTGGGGAAATTTTAAAAATAGGATGAAATGGGAAAAAAGATATGATGAGAAATAAAATGAAGAAACCAAACCGGGAAAAAGAAATGAAAAATAAAATAACCGACAATAAACAGATGAAAAATTATTTAAAACAGGAGGAATGGAAATAAAATTGATCGCCTGGATGGAAGAAAACAAAAACAATAAACGGGAAAAATTTATGAAAAGAAAACAAATAGATAAGAAAAACGAACAAAACTGATGAAATAAAAAAAGAGGAGATAAAAAAAACAAAAACGACTGGAATCCGTTAAAATAAAGGAACTGATTGGAGGAGAAGGAGAGAAAATCGTTTCACATCCGCCGTGCCTTCAACTTATTGATCGGGATGGATTGTAATTGATCGCCGCTGAACAAGCGTTCATCAGAGGCGGGTGAATGAACTCATCAGGGTTTATTCTTCCTCTCCTCCTCATCATCAGGCCCGATTGTCCCGCCGGGCCCCCCCCATATCCTCATTTCCTCCTCGTTTATCTCTCCTCCTCCTCTTCCTCCTCCTCTTCCTCTGCGATGATTAAAACTCTTGTTTTTCCAATCGATTCTCCTCAAGGACCATTGATCTGCTGACACGCCTCCCATTGATCTCCGCCCAGGAAATCGCCGTTTGTCGTTTGTTTTTTTTTTACGTCTGAAGGTCGACGGGCCACGCTTTTAATTCATCGCACCCCCCCACGTAGGGGGCGGGGCTGTGTCACGTGACCATGAAACCCCGCCCCCTAGAACCCGGATCTTCCCCTCAAGTCGTCTTGAATCGGTTTCTGATCTCAGGTCAGATCGGATCAGGTGATCGGTGATGTCATCATGTCGATTTTTTTCCCGTCCAATCAGTGATGGGTTGTCTTCTGATGGGAGGGGCTCAAGTGGTGGATCCAGATCGCGATCTGGATCGACACCAGAATCCAAATCAATTCTTAATTTAACAATATTTAATTTAATTTAATTTAATTTAATTTAATTTAATTTAAATATTCGTTTAAAGAGAACGTCTCCTTCAGGGGGCGCCGGAGAGTCGACGCGGAGGTGACAGATAGCAGGAAGTAGTTTTAACAATTTAAAATCGTTAAATGTGATGTCGACATCAGAAACGTGTCAAATTATATTTATTCAATTTGTGTCTCCAATAAAAATAATTAAAGCAAATTAAACTGAAGAAACTTCAATTTAAAAAAATCACCTGAAATCGAACCAAAAATGTGAAGAAAAAAAAGGAAAGAGAGAAAAAGAGAGAGAGAATGATTGACGGCTCCACAAACAGAGCCTGAAACGCTTCACCGCAAAAAAAGAGACGAATAATTTGAATTTCATAGAAAGTGAGACATAAAGAAAAGTGAATCCGAAGAAGCTCTGCTGATTGGCAGCTGTTCTCATGACCCCCACTCACCCACTCACACACACACACACACACACACACACACACACACACACACAGAGTGTGATTTTCAAAGCTTTTAAGCGAACAAAACACTTTTATTCTGAAGTCGTCCAATTATAGATTCACTGTCGACAAAATGAGCAATTTGTCCACTTACACACACACACACACACACACACACACACACACACACACACACACACACAGGATTTATTTTTCATCGCCGCTGATGAATTATGGATTTGTCACGCCGTCCTAATGAGACTCTTATTTTCTCGGGGCCGCTATAGATTTCCTGTTTGTTGGTCATTAAACGCTCCGTTTATCTTCTCGTTGAGACGCTTTCATCTGAACGCCGTCGACCCGACGGGAACCCCTGACGTCTCCACGTCGCTCTGAACGTTCTCTTTGTTCACGCTCGTCCCTCAAGGCGTGCTTTTATTCTGAAGGCGAGGGGTTTCTCGCTGTGCGTGCTTTTATTTTGACAGCTCTTAATCATTTTGTGTTTTTTTTGCTGTTTTGTCTCATCCTGTTTGCTTTTATTATGAAATCTGTCACTCCCATCTGGGAACTGTTGTGCTTTTATTTTGACATCTCAGTCTCCATCATTTCTGACAAAAATCTGTTTTTATGTTTGAACCCGTGTTTCAATGTTATTCAAAATTTATTGGGATGTCAATATTTTTATTAAATTAGCATACATTTGCATTAAATTAGAAATTGTCAATATTTATCTTTTTTTAATGTTGAGTAAAATCAAAATGTTTGTTTGTAGATAATTAATAATAATTTAATGATTAACTTCCTGTTCGACTTGAGCTCAACATGCTTTTATTCTGAAACCTGAAGGCTTTTGCGTGCCGTGTCACTTCCTGTCCGTAGGCTCCTCCTTCCTGTTTGTCAACACGTCGGGACGCTACGTGGGTCAGCGCGCTCAGCTGATGCTCCCCCCGCTGAAGGAGAACGACACCCACTGTGTCAGCTTCCTGTTCTACCAGGCGGGGGGGCGGGAGGGCGCCACGCCCGCCGCACTCAACGTCTACGTCAAAGGTACCGATAACCGATCAATAACCAATAACAGTCAATAACAACAACAACAGGAAGTAGACCCCCCACTTTGAATGTCTCCTCCAGAGAACAACAGCCCTCTGGGAGTCGCAGTCTTCAACTCCTCAGGCCCCGCCTACCACACCTGGAAGGGGGTGGAGCTAGCTGTGTCCACCTTCTGGCCCAATCACTATCAGGTAACAGCCATCCCATCATTAAGTAATTACCTGCATCGCCACGGCAACAAGCATGAATCAGGAAGGAGAGGAAGAAGAAGGGAGGAAACGACCATATAAGGAAGTAAAAGTAAAAAAACAAAAGGAAGAAAGATGGAAAAAGAAAGGATGAAGAAAGAAAGAGATGAACGAGTGAAGAAGGAAAGGAATTGATAGAAAGGATGGAAAAAAGGGAAAGAATAAAAAATATGAAGGAGAGAAACAGGAAGTGCTCAAAGGACAGAAAGAAACAGGAAACAGGAAGTGAGTGATGGGCGGGGCTGCAGGAAGAGCAGAAGAAGAAGAATGGAGGGAAGAGGAGTCAGAGCGGGGAGGAAGGAGAGACGACAGGAGAGGAACGGTGGGCGGAGGGAGGAGCACTTCCTGTTTCTGGGTGCCGACAGGAAGTGCGTTTCCGTGGCGATAAGACTGGGATGTACACGTGAACACACACACACACACACACGTGTGACATCACACACACTTTGGGTCCTCCTCCTCAGGTGGTGTTCGAGGCGGTCAGCACCGGCCAGCGGGGGGTCCTCGCCATCAAGGACGTGACGCTACAGGGCCACCAATGCAGTAAGTCCAGGGGCGCCAGGCCCCGCCCCCGCCCCGCCCCCTCCCACAGCTCACTCCTAATTGGTTAACGAAGTCCGCCGCCTGATTGGATAACGACATTAGAAGTAGAGCTGGAATCAAGGTCAATGTGTGTGTGTGTGTGTGTGTGTGTGTGTGTGTGTGTGTGTGTGTGTGTGTGTGTGTGTGTGTGTGTGTGTGTGTGTGTGTGAGACAAGGGAGCTCATTAAAATATAAATTGATTAGCATAGACTTTGATCCATCCGTCTGTTTATCCACCCATCTGAAGACGCACAATTTTGATGTTATTTTGTTTTGTAAAGACACACACACACGCACACACACACACACACACACACACACACACACACACACACACACACACTGAGTGTGTGTGTGTGTGTTTTAAATCTCCAGTAAACATCCTTGACCCGGAGAGTTTCTTGCTTTCTATCTCGCTATCCAATAAAGTGATTGAAAACACACACACACACACACACACACACACACACACACACACACACACACACACACACACACACACACACACACACACACACTGCGATCCATTTCCTGATTGGATCGGTGGTTTTCGCTGCCTGGCTCAAGAGTTCACCTGGAAAGGTTTTTCATTTTTCGTAGTGACATCATTGAGGTGATGATGTCATCAATTCATGACCCCTGACCTCTGTGACGTGTGTGTGTATGTATGTGTGTGTTCAGTGGGCACGCCTCACTTCCTGCACATCAAAGGCGTGGAGGTGAACGCGGGACAGACGGCCACGTTCCACTGCACCGTCAACCGCCGGCCGCAGAGCAACCTGCTGCTCTACCTGCAGGTGTGTGTGTGTGTGTGTGTGTGTGTGTGTGTGTGTGTGTGTGTGTGTGTTTGTGTGTGTGTCCTCTCACACCCGTGTGTTTCCAGGGGATGGGCGGTCGTCAGGCGGTCGTCAGGGAGACCAAGCCGGTGAACTCGCGGCGATACGTGGCGAGCTTCGACGTGGAGAACACCACCAAAGGCGACTCGGGGCGCTACCGCTGCATCGCCCAATCAGAGCGCGGCGTGGGCGTGTCCTCCTATGCCGACCTGACTGTCAAGCGTGAGTACTGGCTGCTGATTGGCTGATTGTCTGGTTACATTTCAGTTTGAAAAACGAGATAAAGAAAGGAGGAAACCCGTCTCTCTCTCTGTCTCTACCCGTCTCTCTGTCTGTCTCCACCCGTCTCTCTGTCTGTCTCAACCCGTCTCTCTGTCTGTCTCCACCCGTCTCTCTCTCTGTCTCTACCCGTCTCTCTGTCTGTCTCCACCCGTCTCTCTGTCTGTCTCCACCCGTCTCTCTCTCTGTCTCCACCCGTCTCTCTGTCTGTCTCCACCCGTCTCTCTGTCTGTCTCCACCCGTCTCTCTGTCTGTCTCCACCCGTCTCTCTCTCTGTCTCCACCCGTCTCTCTGTCTGTCTCTACCCGTCTCTCTGTCTGTCTCTACCCGTCTCTCTCTCTGTCTCCACCCGTCTCTCTCTCTGTCTCTACCCGTCTCTCTCTCTGTCTCTACCCGTCTCTCTCTCTGTCTCTACCCGTCTCTCTGTCTGTCTCCACCCGTCTCTCTCTCTGTCTCTACCCGTCTCTCTCTCTGTCTCTACCCGTCTCTCTGTCTGTCTCCACCCGTCTCTCTGTCTGTCTCCACCCGTCTCTCTCTCTGTCTCCACCCGTCTCTCTCTCTGTCTCTCCCCGTCTCTCTCTCTGTCTCCACCCGTCTCTCTCTCTGTCTCTACCCGTCTCTCTCTCTGTCTCCACCCGTCTCTCTGTCTGTCTCCACCCGTCTCTCTGTCTGTCTCTACCCGTCTCTCTCTGTCTCTACCCGTCTCTCTGTCTGTCTCCACCCGTCTCTCTCTGTCTCCACCCGTCTCTCTCTCTGTCTCCACCCGTCTCTCTGTCTGTCTCTACCCGTCTCTCTCTGTCTCTACCCGTCTCTATCTCTGTCTCCACCCGTCTCTCTCTCTGTCTCTACCCGTCTCTCTGTCTGTCTCTACCCGTCTCTCTCTCTGTCTCCACCCGTCTCTCTCTGTCTCTACCCGTCTCTCTGTCTGTCTCTACCCGTCTCTCTCTCTGTCTCCACCCGTCTCTCTGTCTGTCTCCACCCGTCTCTCTGTCTGTCTCCACCCGTCTCTCTGTCTGTCTCTACCCGTCTCTGTCTGTCTCTACCCGTCTCTCTGTCTGTCTCCACCCGTCTCTCTGTCTGTCTCTACCCGTCTCTCTCTGTCTCTACCCGTCTCTCTGTCTGTCTCCACCCGTCTCTCTGTCTGTCTCTACCCGTCTCTCTCTGTCTCTACCCGTCTCTCTGTCTGTCTCTACCCGTCTCTCTCTGTCTCCACCCATCTCTCTGTCTGTCTCCACCCGTCTCTCTGTCTGTCTCCCCCCGTCTCTCTGTCTGTCTCCACCCGTCTCTCTCTGTCTCTACCCGTCTCTCTGTCTGTCTCCACCCGTCTCTCTGTCTGTCTCCACCCGTCTCTCTGTCTGTCTCTACCCGTCTCTCTCTGTCTCCACCCGTCTCTCTGTCTGTCTCCACCCGTCTCTCTCTGTCTCTACCCGTCTCTCTCTCTGTCTCCACCCGTCTCTCTGTCTGTCTCTACCCGTCTCTCTCTGTCTCTACCCGTCTCTCTCTCTGTCTCCACCCGTCTCTCTGTCTGTCTCTACCCGTCTCTCTCTGTCTCCACCCGTCTCTCTCTGTCTCTACCCGTCTCTCTGTCTGTCTCCACCCGTCTCTCTCTCTGTCTCTACCCGTCTCTCTGTCTGTCTCCACCCGTCTCTCTGTCTGTCTCCACCCGTCTCTCTCTCTGTCTCTACCCGTCTCTCTCTCTGTCTCCACCCGTCTCTCTCTGTCTGTCTCTACCCGTCTCTCTGTCTGTCTCTACCCGTCTCTCTCTGTCTCCACCCGTCTCTCTCTCTGTCTCTACCTTTCTCTCTGTCTGTCTCCTCCTGTCTCTCTGTCTCCACCCGTCTCTCTCTCTGTCTCTACCCGTCTCTCTCTCTGTCTCCACCCGTCTCTCTCTGTCTCCACCCGTCTCTCTCTCTGTCTCTACCCGTCTCTCTGTCTGTCTCCACCCGTCTCTCTGTCTCCACCCGTCTCTCTCTCTGTCTCTACCCGTCTCTCTCTCTGTCTCTACCCGTCTCTCTGTCTGTCTCCACCCGTCTCTCTGTCTCCACCCGTCTCTCTCTCTGTCTCTACCCGTCTCTCTGTCTGTCTCCACCCGTCTCTCTCTCTGTCTCTACCCGTCTCTCTCTCTGTCTCCCCCCGTCTCTCTCTCTGTCTCCCCCCGTCTCTCTCTCTGTCTCCACCCGTCTCTCTCTCTGTCTCCACCCGTCTCTCTCTCTGTCTCCACCCGTCTCTCTGTCTGTCTCCACCCGTCTCTCTCTCTGTCTCCACCCGTCTCTCTCTCTGTCTCCACCCGTCTCTCTCTCTGTCTCCACCCGTCTCTCTCTCTGTCTCTACCCGTCTCTCTCTCTGTCTCTACCCGTCTCTCTCTCTGTCTCCACCCGTCTCTCTCTCTGTCTCCACCCGTCTCTCTGTCTGTCTCTACCCGTCTCTCTCTCTGTCTCCACCCGTCTCTCTGTCTCCACCCGTCTCTCTGTCTGTCTCTACCCGTCTCTCTCTCTGTCTCCACCCGTCTCTCTGTCTCCACCCGTCTCTCTGTCTGTCTCTACCCGTCTCTCTCTCTGTCTCTACCCGTCTCTCTGTCTGTCTCCACCCGTCTCTCTCTCTGTCTCCCCCCGTCTCTCTCTCTGTCTCCCCCCGTCTCTCTCTCTGTCTCCACCCGTCTCTCTCTCTGTCTCCACCCGTCTCTCTCTCTGTCTCCACCCGTCTCTCTGTCTGTCTCCACCCGTCTCTCTCTCTGTCTCCACCCGTCTCTCTCTCTGTCTCCACCCGTCTCTCTCTCTGTCTCCACCCGTCTCTCTCTCTGTCTCTACCCGTCTCTCTCTCTGTCTCTACCCGTCTCTCTCTCTGTCTCCACCCGTCTCTCTCTCTGTCTCCACCCGTCTCTCTGTCTGTCTCTACCCGTCTCTCTCTCTGTCTCCACCCGTCTCTCTGTCTGTCTCCACCCGTCTCTCTCTCTGTCTCCACCCGTCTCTCTCCATCAGATCAAAGCTACACTTTGTCATATTTTTATTTTAATGACTCCGTCGTCAAACGAGGAACATTTTTATTAAAGCTTCTCACCTCATTACTGACTGAGTGTGTGTGTGTGTGTGTGTGTGTGTGTGTGTGTGTGTGTGTCAGGTTAAAGCTGAGCCTCATTAAAAAGTCAGTTTGCTATTTAAAAAGAGAATCAGCTGCGTTTTGTCAAAGAGTGTCTGCGTTTGAGGAGATGAATCACTCCAAAGTAAAAGCGTCCTTCTTCTTCCTGTTCCCAGCCTGTCAGAGCGTTAGCGCGCTAACCCCAGCTGCTAACACACACACACACACACACACACACACACCCTTCTCTTAATGATGACTCATTAAACGAGGTGTGTTGTTGTGTGACAGCCGCTGTCAGGCGACACCGAAGTGTCGCTTTCATCTCCGTCTGGTAAAGGAGGATTCTGGGTATTTTCCTTTCCCATCATGCCAATCTGTTGGAGACGCGGCGAACAGGAGCGAGGAAGTGTGGTTTTTTTTGGGATCGTAATTATTGCTGAAAGTTTCCATTGATCGGCGTTATTGATTATCAGGTCTTTGGATCGCGTCCCGCCTTGAGGACGACGCCACACGTGTTTATGAGCCGCTGTTGTTTCCGTTGTGATTGGTCAGATTAAAGTCTCCGCCCACTCTTGTCACATCTCAATGAGCTCATTGGCTGATGGCGAATTCTGCAATCTGGCGTCTTTAAACCACCATAGAAGAAGAAACCCGGAGTCTCTGATTGGAGGAGAGGACAGGGTGGGGGTGGGGCTGAGAAATGGACCAATGAATGGAGCCGCAGAATGCAGGACTTTAAATTCTATATTTTCTCGAGAACAGGAATCAGAAACTGTCAAATAGTTTGAAACAAAACTTTATTGGCAACAATCAAAGACTGAAGTTACAAATTTTACTCATGAGGTTTGTTTGTTTGTTTGTTTTCCCATTTCTCGTTTGTTTGTTTGTTTGTTTGTTTGTTTGCTTGTTTATTTGTTTGCTTGTTTGCTTATTTGTTTGTTTTCCCACTTCTCATTTGCTTGTACGCTTGTTTATTTAATTTCTTGTTTGTCGTTTTCTTGTTTGCTTTCTTGCTTGTTTGTTTGCTTGTTTGTTTGCTTTACTTATTTGTTTGTTTGTTTGCCCGCTTGTTTGTTTGCTTGTCTGTTTGCTTATTTGTTGGTTGCATGCTTGTTTCTTTGCTTGTTTAATTTATTGTTTGTTGTTTTCTTGTTTGTTTGCTTTCTTGTTTTCTTTCTTGCTTGTTTATTAGTTTGTTTGCTTGCTTGTTTTTTTGCTTGTTTGTTGTTTGCTTGATTATTTGCTTTCTTGCTAGTTTGCTTGTATGTTTCCTTGTTTGTTTATTTGGTCAGTCTCAGGTTAGGGTTCCGCGAGCATAATGTTTTTACATTTGTAATCGTTCATTTTTGGCTGTAATTATTATAATTTTAATTGTAATTGTAGCTCCGCCCTCCTGCTCCTGATGATGTCACACATATTTATGTTTACTAAACGATTTGGCTCATTTTAATAAACAAAGTTTAGTGGCTCAGATAATTAATAACATAATTGTGATGAAGAGGAGGGACGTGTGTGTGTGTGTGTGTGTGTGTGTGTGTGTGTGTGTGTGTGTGTGTGTGTGTGTGTGTGTGTGTGTGTGTGCGCGCGCGATCAATGATCTCACTGCAAACACTCCCAGGTGAGGAGGTATTTGTTGGTCACATGACCTGAGACGTATCCAACTCTCCCCGGCGCCTAATCCCCTGATTGAGGTGTCACTCACACACACACACACACACACACACACACACACACACACACACACACACACACACACACACACACACACACACACACAGGTGAGTCTTACTCATCACACATCTTGCACTGCGTGTCATGAAATGGGTCAGGAGGAAGTGGAGCAGCACCACCGGGGATTCTGGGTAATGGAATCCAGGTCTGCTGTGATTTGCCGAAGGTCACGAATATTAATTAACTGTTTAACTCCTTCCTCCCTGGTTCAGAGCCCCCTGTGCCCATCGCGCCCCCCCAGCTGACGGCGGTTGGCGCCACCTACCTGTGGATCCAGCTCAACGCCAACTCCATCAACGGGGACGGGCCCATCATCGAGCGAGAGGTGCGCTTTCTGTTTGGTTCTGATGGTTGCCGTGGCGTCGGTTGCGTGCTAACTTCCCGTTTTGCCCCCCCCCCCCTGCAGGTGGAGTACCGCACCATGTCGGGCATGCTGATCGACACCACGCCGGTCGATAAGCCCACCCACAAGATCGGACACCTGGACCCCGACACCGAGTACGAGATCAGCGTGCTGCTCACCCGGCCCCTGGACGGCGGCACGGGAAACCCCGGACCGCCGCTGCGCGCTAGGACCAAATGCGCGGGTGAGCTAAACACCTCCACTTCCTGTCTCAACGACCCTTTAATGCTACGCTAGCTGCTAACGGCTAGCCGCTCTCACTGAGCCCATTAGGAGGTTAATGGTGGAGTCATTAGCTTAGCGTGATGCACTAGGCTGTGCTAGCACCGGGCTCATCAGGTGGCTAATGGCTAACAGTGAGGTCATTAAGGCGTCGCTCATTAGCATCTAATGGCTAGGCTGCATGCGTCAGTGTAGCATGCTAGCTGTTTAGCTCATCAATCTGCTGCTGCAGGTGTGTGCGTGTGTGTGTGTGTGTGTGTGTGTGTGTGTGTGTGTGTGTGTGTGTGTGCCCTCTGGGTGCAAACAAACAACACACAGCATGTGATTAGCAATTAGCATGCTAATTACCCAGGTGCTGCAGCTTCCTTTCTGTTCATCAGGTCGTTTTATTTCTCACCTCCTGTCAGACGAAGGTCAGGGATTAACAATGTAAAGTTAACAGTTAACCTGTTTTAAGTGAAAAGAATAGAACACAAATATGAATTAAAAGAGGCTGAAGCTGGAAATAAAATAGATTAAAAAATCAAATCATGATTGATAATCAGGAAATACGTGCCTGAGGGGGGAAGGGGGGGGGGGGGGGGGCTTTCCGGGGCTTTCTGGCGTGCCGTTCCACAGCCGTGTGGAAGAACGACACGCGTGTCGGGTTCCAACACGTCCGGCTGCCGACCTGCAGCGACACGCCGGCTCCTGACCCGTCTCATCAACACATTCTGCAGCTGACACACACACACACACACACACACACACACACACACACACACACACACACACATTCCTGTCTGTCTCTGTGAGCTACACCCCCTCCCACACACACACACACACACACACACACACACACACACAATGCGACACAGCTGGTCTTGCCTCCACCGGGGTTTTGGTTCTGGTTTGAGAGTAGATCTGAATAGAGGTTTGTTTGTTTGTTTGTTTGTTTGTTTGTTGTTGTTCACTATTAAAATCATAATCATTGATTGTTAGCTGCTATGAGCCACTCTGGGGTCAAAGGTTGGGACGTTCGGGGTGCTCGTTAATGGGTTCCTGGTGGTTCTTCTGAACGTTCTGCAGTCGACGCTCAGAGAAGCGAAACAGGCGCTCCCGTCTGATCGCCCTTTGTTGTTACTTCCACCCGTCTGGGACTGTCAGCAGATTAAAACAAACGCTCCTCCGGGATCACCGTCAGGAAACATGAAGAACGAGCGTGTGTGTGTGAGTGTGTGAGTGACAGCCTGCAGAGCTCACACACACACACACACACACACATTCAGTGTGGTGATGTTTGTCTGATAACGCTCGTCTGTCTCTTCAACTCACTTTTATTTATTCATTTTACCTCCAATAAATTATAAACTAGGGTTTGTTTGTGTGTGTGTGTGTGTGTGTGTGTGTGTGTGTGTGTGTGTGTTTAATAATAAATCAACATGTCCATCATACACGCTTTAGGACTTAGCGCCCGGTGAGGACACTGGCGGCGGCGGCCGATGAACAGGAAGTCGTGGCGAGCGGCTTCATCTCTTATTCTGCTTTAGCGTTGTGTTTTTTTGTTTTTGCCCTGGATTCTGTCTCTCAGGCATCCTGGACTCGCAGCCTTGGGTCACATGACCTGTAGCCATTGTTAGCCTTGTTAGCTTGTCCATGCTATCCGCAGAATGAATGAATGGTATTTGGATCAGATTTAATTTAATCTGAACGTTTGAAACAAATGAAAACAAATATTCACTTAAAGGGGTGTGTCCTGTCCTAAAGGGGCGTGTCCTGTCCTAAATGGGTGTGTCCTGTGGCGGAGGCGATATCGCTGGCGTCTGCATTCCGAACCGTTTCTCTGTCCGTCTGTTAACATCCATTAAAGCCGGAGCTTTTAGGAAATATCGTATGAATATTTCACTCGTTCTCGGATTCTCTCTTTCCACCTCCGATTATCACGCTCAGATTATCACGCTCAGATTATCACGCTCAGATTATCACGCTCAGATTATCACGCTCAGATTATCACGCTCTGCTCCACCCGGACCTCCCGTTTCACTTCCAGCGCTTCATCTTCTGCTTCTGTCCGTCGGAGCGCAGGTTTTAACAGATAGATGGACAAATAGATTGATAGATGATCAGAGCGGTTCTGACGAAGCGACACCCATCATCCATCTCCGCTCCTCTTCCTCCTCCTCCTCCTCCTCTTCACTCTCTCATATTAAATCTGGTGATCTCCTGGAAATGAAAAATTAAACCTCTCCTCCTCCCTAAAGTCACCTTCAGACATGCCTCCTCCTCTTCCTCCTCCTCTTCCTCCTCTTCCTCCTGGCTGTGATCTATTCTTCTTCTTCCTCCTCGGCAGCGTTTGTTTATTTCCTGTGTTTCCGTCTGTTATCAGCTCCCAGCAGCCCCCGCCCCGCTAATAAACCCCCGCCGGCCTGAAAGGAATCCACAAAAAAAAAACCCCACATCCACTCAGTGTGAGGGAAACCTGCCCCCCATCACCGTTTCCATAGATACCACACCGTGCAAACAGAATGGCCCAGCGACTCGTAATCAATCGGACTATTT
>CM023624.1:572737-590237 GCA_013358685.1 Antennarius maculatus
CTTTGTCAGGAAAGTTAATCTTTGGTGCTTTTCTACTGAATACTGGTGGCGGTGGCCGATGTCTCTGCTGGGACTATTTTAGACTCTGCTGGGTTCTCATGTGTCCTCTGCTAATGCTAATGCTAATATGCTGATGACACTCAGTTTAATGTCGCCATGAAGACCTCCCCCAACTTGCCCCTCATCTGTAAGCTAGGCGGAGCTTAAAAAAACTAGCATCTAGTTAGCATCCGACAGGAAACAGGAACTTTTAGCGTTGGAAATAAATAAAATCAATAATTACGGCTAATCGATGAGGCGTCACGTACAGGCGTGTTCATCCTATGAAGAGATCTTGTCTCTTATCATTCAAACGGACTCAAACATCTCCGTCTTTATTATTTAGCGGCGCTAACCGCTAACCAGATGGCGCTGATGCACCTGGAGCAGTTTGGGAACAAACAGAACAACAAAACACGCTTTTTTTTTTTACCCAGAAACCCTTCTGTCTGATTAGCCGCCTGGAATGCTAATCATGTCCCGTCTTTTTTTGGCGGTGGCGTTCCAGATCCGATGCACGGCCCGCGGCGCCTGGAGGTGGTGGACATCCAGTCCAAACAGGTGACGGTCCGCTGGGAGCCGTTTGGCTACAACGTGACGCGCTGCCACAGCTACAACCTGACGGTGCAGTACCGCTACCGCCCCGCGGGGGGCGCTGGCCGCGAGCGGCTGAAGGAGGAGGTGCGGGAGGAGGTGGTGTACGACACGCTGAGCGCCGTGCCGCAGCACGCCGTGCGTAACCTTCCGCCGTTCACCAACGTCAGCCTGAGGCTGGTCCTCAGCAACCCGGAGGGGCGCAAGGAGAGCGAGGAGCTGCTGGTGCTGACGGACGAGGACGTCCCGGGGGCGGTTCCCGTGGAGTCCATCCTGGGCAGCAGCTACGAGCAGCAGATCAGCCTCAGCTGGAGGGAACCGCTGCAGACCTACGGCCTCATCCGCAAATACGAGGTGGGGCAACCCGCGTTTTAGTTTAAGGACTCCGTTACCCACGATGCCCTTTGGCGTTAACGTCGCCCTCCTTTCGCAGATCTCCTACAAAGCCCTGAGCTCCTTCGACACCGAGTTTGACCTGTCCAATCAGAGCGGCAAGGTCTTCAAACTGGCCAATGAGACGAACCACGTCTTTACAGGGCTCTACCCAGGCTCCACCTACTCCTTCACAATAAGAGCATCCACCGTCAAAGGCTTCGGACCGCCGGTCATCACCCAGTTCACCACCAAGATCTCAGGTGGGTTTCACTGCGTGAACCTGGACCGTTTCACTGCGTGAACCTGGACCGTTTCACCGCGTGAACCTGGACTGTTTCACCGTGTGAACCTGGACTGTTTCACCGTGTGAACCTGGACTGTTTCACTGCGTGAACCTGGACTGTTTCACTGCGTGAACCTGGACTGTTTCACTACGTGAACCTGGACTGTTTCACTGTGTGAACCTGGACTGTTTCACTGTGTGAACCTGGACTGTTTCACTACGTGAACCTGGACTGTTTCACTGTGTGAACCTGGACTGTTTCACCGCGTGAACCTGGACTGTTTCACTGCGTGAACCTGGACCGTTTCACTGCGTGAACCTGGACCGTTTCACTGCGTGAACCTGGACTGTTTCACTGTGTGAACCTGGACTGTTTCACTGTGTGAACCTGGACTGTTTCACTGTGTGAACCTGGACTGTTTCACTGCGTGAACCTGGACTGTTTCACTGTGTGAACCTGGACTGTTTCACTGTGTGAACCTGGACTGTTTCACTGTGTGAACCTGGACTGTTTCACTGTGTGAACCTGGACTGTTTCACTGAGTGAACCTGGACTGTTTCACTGTGTGAACCTGGACTGTTTCACTGTGTGAACCTGGACTGTTTCACTGTGTGAACCTGGACTGTTTCACTGTGTGAACCTGGACTGTTTCACCGTGTGAGCCTGGACTGTTTCACCGTGTGAGCCTGGACTGTTTCACTGTGTGAACCTGGACTGTTTCACTGTGTGAACCTGGACTGTTTCACTGTGTGAACCTGGACTGTTTCACTGTGTGAACCTGGACTGTTTCACTGTGTGAACCTGGACTGTTTCACTGCGTGAACCTGGACTGTTTCACTGTGTGAACCTGGACCGTTTCACTGCGTGAACCTGGACTGTTTCACTGTTCACATTCTAGTTATTCTTCTAATTGTTATGCTAGTTTTTGGTGGACTGGGGGCTGTCCAATGGCGAGCCTCTGTTTGTTTGGGGGGCGGGACAATGACTCTAACAGCATCTGTCCTTCCAGCACCTCTGATGCCGGCGTACGACCAGGAGTCCCCCCTCAACCAGACCGACTCCACCGTCACCGTCCTGCTGAAACCGGCCCAGAGCCGAGGAGCTCCAGTCAGGTACCACACACACACACACACACACACACACACACACACACACACACACACACACACACACACACACACACACACACACACACACACACACACACACACACACACACACATGTTCAAATATTCAGCAGCATCAATCTTCTCCTTCATGAAGTTTTCATGAGTCAAACGTTAAACATTAAAACGCGACATGAAGCACTTTGAAGGAGAACCTGCAGCTCAGACAAACTGTCGCGTCGCCATCCGACGCTCCTCCATCCGACGCTCCTCCATCCGACGCTCCTCCATCCGACGCTCCTCCATCCGACGCTCCTCCATCCGACGCTCCTCCATCCGACGCTCCTCCATCCGACGCTCCTCCATCCGACGCTCCTCCATCCGACGCTCCTCCATCCGACGCTCCTCCATCCGACGCTCCTCCATCCGACGCTCCTCCATCCGATTCCAGCTCAAACGCTCCAGACGGGACGGATTTGTTAAACTGGTTCACGTTTGTCGCCGTGACGACAAAACTTCTCCTTTTCGTCTAAAGTCCGATATTTACAACGGTTAACAAACTTTTTTTACGACCGGCTGCACCAGGAGGCGGTCTCCACGGTAACAGTCGTCATGTCAACAGATGTCTGCTCTCCATCGTCGGGGCGTAACGAGGGATTTGGTTAATTAATGATCAGCAGGCGGGGCTAATCAGAGCCTGCTGCTAACACTGAGGATTAGCAGGGGATTAGCCGCTAATGTGTCAATCACACACCCTGAGAGCTTCCTCCCCTCCGCCGGCGCCGACAGGAAGACGCTGCGCTTCGTCTCTATTTATTAATTAACAGTTTATCTCTTTCACAAACAATAAGCAAGATGTCGAGCGACAATAAAAGCGCGTGAGAGCGTCTGCAGTCGGAGGAAGAGCTTTTATGTCTGCTATCAAACCCGCGACAGAACGATTTCGTCTCGTACGAAACATCAAACCCGACCATTTCTGGCTCGGCTCACGCGTTTCATGACGAAACGCAATTTTGAGAGACACATGCTGTCGGTTAAAATGCGTAATTATGCGTCTGCGTCGGGCGACATTAACGCGCCGCGCAACTGTTTTCCATATTTAACGTCGTCTCTCCTCGAGGACGCCGTCAGGAGGAGAATTAGCGAAAGGTTAGCGCCGTCCTCTCAGGACGTTAGATCCACATCACGACGACTCTGCACAGGATTAAACGGAGAGAACCGGGTCTCTTACTGGGAGAACTGGTGCGGCCGAAATCTAGAAAACGATCCAGAACAGGAGGCGAAATCAGATCAGAAGTGAGCGATGGTGTTGTAGTGTGCATTCCAGGCCAGTAGGGGGCGACGTAGCCGACAAAAGTCTGGTGATTTTTGTTGTTCTGGCAGGAAGTGTGTGTGAGACTTCCTTAGAGGCTTTAAGTGAAGCGCAGCTGAAGTTTCCTGGTTTTTGGTTGGACTGTAAACGCACCACGTCGCTGGGGGAGCGGGTCAGACGTCTGAGACGGTTGCCATGGTGACCCAGCCAATTAAAAGTGAGCTCCGTCTTTCTTACTTCCCGACATTGAAACCTCAGCAAGTCCGATTCACCCCCCCCGCCCCCCCCGGGAGGGTGGGGAGGGGGCATCAGCAGCTCCACCTCTTCTGGTGGGGGCTTCAGGTCACCACCATGGAAAGAGTACAGTAAAGGTCCCAATGGGGGTCCAGTGGGGGTCCCAGTAGGAGTCCAGTGGGGGTCCAGTGGGGGTCCAATGGGGTCCCAATAAGGGTCCCACTAGGGGTTTCACTAGGGGTCCAGTAGGGGTAAAAGCCCCGCCCCTCTTTCGACACGCCCTATCACGTCAGCGTCAAGCTCATCCTGACCTCCAACTGACCCCCTGACCCCCGCCCCCCTCCCACCTTTGATGTAGAAACCGACAGTCGCCGTGGAAACACACACATGTACAGTCGTCCAGCACGCGTGTGAGGAGGAGGACGAGTCCTTTCATGTGTGATTTGTGTGTGTGTGTGTGTGTGTGTGTGTGTGTGTGTGTGTGTGTGTGTGTGTGTGTGTGTGTGTGTGTGTGTGACATGCGGTGTGTTAATTGACATGATAGTCGATGTGAAGCTGCTCAGAGAAACATTTTATGTTTGTGTTTATATTTATCTTTGCTTTTGTCTCCTCTGACACCCGAGTGTGTGTCGGCCCGCAGGCACACACACACACACACACACACACACACACACACACACACACACACGGGACAAAAGGTGTTGCCGCGGGCGACCTGCAGCTGTAATCAGATTCTGTCACAGACACAGAACAAGCGCTGCGACGTGAGCGTGAAGAAATGTGATTGGAGACGGTTTGTCGAAGACAGAGGAGGAAGAGGAGCGATGAAGAGAGGGAGACGGGTGTGAGGAGGAGGAGGAGGAGGAGGAGGAGGAGGAGGAGGAGGAGGAGGAAGAAAGCGATGGAATCTCGTTTCTGTCCGTTTCAGTCGGGGGATTAAACCAAAGCGACGCCGCAGCGGCTTCGTCTTCCTGTCCGGCAGGAAACGTGACAATACTGCTGTGTGTGTGTGTGTGTGTGTGTGTGTGTGTGTGTGTGTGTGTGTGTGTGTGTGTGTGTGTGTGTGTGTGTGTGTGTGTGTGTGTGTGTGTGTGTGTGTGTGTGTGTGTGTGTGTGTGTGGTGATATATGACTTCTGTCCTGGATCTGTTTCCTGTGAAAAACACAACTATTGTTTCCAGCGTCCCTCAGGACACAAATACTGCTGGAAAGTTGCTGTGTTGCATTCAGGTGCTGCGCGGAATTTCCACCATCCGCATCTGCGTCTACCGTAACCGTTTGTTAGTTCATAAATGAGAACGGTGAGGAAGATATCAGTGTGTGAACCGCTGAAACAACTCCAGATGATGAAGAGGGGGATCGATCCGGATCTCGATCCAGAACTTGAACGGTTCTCGTCGTCTCTTTCGTCCGACCGTTCACAAACGCCTCTCAGCTGGTTCTTGTTTTCAGTCTATATGTCCTTTTACTCACATATAGGATTTAATACCTGCAAAAAGGGACGACATCAATTATCAGTTTAATGTCAGGCTGTTGTAAAGTTACCGTACAGAGTTAATAAAAATGAGGAGCGCGTGATGGAGTGGGGGGGGGGCAGCGCTGACCTTTCTGTGGAGCTGAATAATGAAGCGACAGATGGGTGGGAAGTGGAGGAGAGCGCTTCTGTCGGGTCGCGTGTGAATGCAAACCCAATAAATAATCTCCAGGCGTGTTCCAGCAGCTCTACAGAGCAAAAAAAACACACAAAAAACCGCACACAAAAACTACATTTCCCATCATGCAACTGCATATCGTTGGCGTTCTTTAGCTGTGATAACTGTTAGCTAACAAGCTAACCAACTCATACGTACTTGTTCGTTTGGAGTGAAGCCAATGCCAACTATTTAGCTACCTGGCTAACGAATTCAATTTTAGTTTTTGACTGTTAATTCCCTTAGCTAATTCGCTAATATTAGCTAACTAGTTGAAAAGCAATTTTAGCTACAGGTAATCCTCAATTTACAAACACAACTGGTTCATAAATCGAATTGTTTATAAGTCGTTACTTAATAAATTTCCATCTATAATCGCCATTTGTTTTTTGATTGATCACATTGTTAGCTAATTAAGTTAAATTAAAAAATCAATTAAATAAATAAATTAAAACTTTTTTTTTTTAATTAGCTAAAAATTAGTTAAAAAGTCCTTCAGGTTAACCCCCAACCAGCAAACTGATTTTATAATAATATTAATGAGTACAGATTATTGTTTATTAGCTCGTTAATCTTTGCGGCATTGAAGGTGGCGGCGGCGGCTGATGGGTCTGCTGGTTCGGATGAAATGTTGCAGTTGGAGCGCTAAATAAACCTGGAATTGTGACTTTTTAAAAAATATTTATTATTATTGCTCACCTTGATTTAATATTTATCGTATTTGCTTTATTATTTTTAAATTCTGGAGAAAATCTCAAAATTTTAATTTTTTAAAACTTTGAATGTTGACATCAATTTAATTTCCTTCGGTCTTTACCTGATGTGATGTCACTGTGATGTCATGTGACTGTGCAGTAAATACCAGGTGGTGGTGGAGGAGGAGCGCCCCCGCCGGCAGCGGAGGGGCACTGCAGAGATCCTGCGCTGCTACCCGGTTCCCATCCACTTCCAGAACGCCACGCTGCTCGACTCCCAGTACTACTTCAGCGCCGAGCTGCCGATGAGCGAGCTGAGGTCTCCGATGCCCTTCTGCATCGGTGGGTCCACACACAGCTAGCTGGCTAGCCGGTTAGCAGTCGTAGCTAACGTGGTTTACCTGATGTGTGCAGGTGATAACCGGACCTACAACGGCTACTGGAACGCCCCGCTGCTGCCTCACAAGAGCTACGGCATCTACTACCAGGCTGTTAGCACGGCTAACGGGGTGAGTCCACGTGGAACACACACACACACACACACACACACAAACACACACACACACACACCTGACCATGTGACTGCAGCTCCATCACCATCAGTATAGATGAAGAAAGATCCAGTCAACTTCTAAAAGTTATTTATTCCTGTTACCAGTTATAATATAATATTATATAATGTAATGTAATATAATAATATAACATAATAATGTAAAATAATATATAATAAATATTAAAAAAAACAGTTCTATTTTAAATTCTACACATGCAGACATTTAAATATTTCTACATATTGAAAGAATAAATATTAGTTTGTCGTTCTTTTGGGGTTCCTCCCCAATTCAAACATGTTAGCAGCTAGTAGCGGTTAGCCGCTATTAGCATTTAGCAGCTAGTAACAGTTAGCAGCTAGTACCAGTTAGCAGCTAACTCCAAAGCAGAGGACAATCAACTGTAGACATCGTCACATAGGAGGTTTATGGATTGGTCCTGTGTTGAGCTGACTCCGCCTCTAGCCCACCTCTGACTCCGCCTCTAGCTCACCTGTGACTCCGCCTCTAGCTCACCTGTGACTCCGCCTCTAGCCCACCTCCGACTCCGCCTGTAGCTCACCTCTGACTCCGCCTCTGGTTCTCCTCCTGTGAGGGCGTGGGGTTGTCGTCGTGGCGATGGGGTGGAGCCTAAAGCTGAGGCTGATGGGATGCCTCATCTCTTGGTTCCACATTCCTCCTTCAGTTTCCTTCACTCTTTTTGTTCTGTCTGTCATAAAAACCAGACAAGTGAAACAGACACACACACACACACACACACACACACACACACACACACACACACACACACACACACACACACACACACACACACACACACACATTTTAATGGGTAGAGATAGTTCCAGTACTCTGACCAGTATCACTAATGGGGAGCTGCGTGTGTGTGTGTGTGTGTGTGTGTGTGTGTGTGTGTGTGTGTGTGTGTGTGTGTGTGTGTGTGTGTGTGTGTAAATGAAGATAATTGTTCACCATTACACAGATCGTATTGTGTGTGTGTTAATTATTGACGCTGGGAGGTTTAATTGGTGTGTGTGTTGAATAATGCAGCAACAGTAGTGCTTTTTACTGTCGCCACGCCGCAGAGGCCACACCACTGGTGTGTGTGTGTGTGTGTGTGTGTGTGTGTGTGTGTGTGTGTGTGTGTGTGTGTGTGTGTGTGTGTGTGTGTGTGAGGATGAATATTCATGAGCTCTTGTGGTTAATTTGTCGTCTGTTTGTTAAAACCAGAAAGACACAAGATGTTCTCTCTCGTCTTTTACCAAAACCTGTCTCACTGTGTGTGTGTGTATGTGTGTGTGTGTGTGTGTGTGTGTGTGTGTGTGTGTGTGTGTGTGTGTGCGCACTGCTTGTTAAATGCCAGCACAGGCACTGATCCACAGCCATTTTCCTTCTGTCCGCTCTGTTTACGACGAGTGTGTGTGTGTGTGTGTGTGTGTGTGTACGTGTGTGTGTGTGTGTGTGTGTGTGTGTGTGTGTGTGTGTGTGTGTGTGTGTGTGTGTTTATGGAGCTAATATGTCGGCATTTGTGTTGACAGGAAACTAATTTGCTTCTCTCTCCAACAGGAGACAAAGATCGACTGTGTGCGAGTGGCGACTAAAGGTAAGAAAAAGTGTATTTTAGTTTGAAAGGTATTCACTCTAATTCAGATTAGATTATTTTAATTTGTTTTCCATATTCCCTTCATTAAATCAGCCTTTGTATACATGAAACATCACCAAACTGAACCCCTGGATCACATCAAACGTCCTCAGATGGATTCATGGACCTCCGGTCCCGCAGGTGGCGCTAATTCATAAATGTAACAAATTGAATTAATTGCTAACTAGCAAAGTAGTTTTAATTTCTACAGATTGTTTAATTTTTTCCTTTCTCCTGTCGACTTGACTTCAAAATATTCAAAAAATTCTGTCTTCCCTGTTTGTTAGCATCCCGAGGTAGCATCTAAATTTCACAAACAAAAAACAATCACAACTTTAGCATAACATTTGAATAAGAACAACAATAACAATAAATAACAATAAAACACTCCGGTTTGTTCGCTATTGTTGAGGTGATTTTATCATTAGCTTCTTTTCCCGCTCTTTTCTAGCATTAGCAGATGCTCCTTGGTTCTTTTGGTTCCTCTGGATGTGTTGATTCAAATCATCTGACTTCTATTTCTCAGAGGCGTCGGCGTAAATATAAATATCTTTAAAGGTCACGTTTCTCTCAATGATATTTTTTTTTTGAAACTTTTCTATCATCTGTCTTCATTTTTTTAATAAAGTATTTTGGCGGTTCTTTAATTTCAATCTTGTAAAGTCAAGAAACGCATCTATTAATAATCAAATCAAATGAAATTTATTTGTACAGCACATTTCATGCTTCGTATTTTTACTGTTAGCGGTTAGCGCCATTAGCTGGTTGCACCTGTTTTCTGGTCTCTGTTGAACTCTGCTGACTCCTTGACTGGTTTAACCGCTAATTAGCTGATAGCTAGCCAGGCAGCGGCCAGTCCTGTCTGTCTAATGAGACACAGATGGCCTTTAGCTGCCGGAGCGCTAGGCTAATGGTTAGCACGTTGGTGCCATCCAGAAGTGTAATGGCACACAGATGGCTGACACCTGTCCTTCACGCCGTCTGTCCGTCCTGTAATGGTGGGGGGGGGTGGAGGTTGGGGGGAGGCACACCACGCAAATAAACCAGACAATGAGTACTACGCTACGCTAACGCTAGGCTAACACAATTCCAATAGCTGGCAGTCTATGGGTGTCCAGAGAGCTGTTTAAGGCTGCAGCTAAACAAGCCAAAAACACTGTTAGCTCCCCCGATGAACATCCAGGATTATCACACACACACACACACACACACACACACACACACACACACACACACACACACACACACACACACACAGTAATTGACTGTTCTGGCTTTAATCAGCTTTTATTGGAGCACAGTTCTGGTGGCTAACGACACCAGATGCTGATTGGCTGCGGCGGTCCCCCGGTGCCTGTCAGTCATGCAACGGCAGCCAACCAGATCTCCCAGGGGGTGCCCCCTCCCACCCCCTCCCACCCCCCCCACCCCCATGATGCCTTGCAGCGCTAACAGTGAGCGTAGCTGATGTGAATGTAAAGGAGCGCCGGACGTCTGCTGAATGTAAACGGGACAAACAAACACACAAATTCCACTTTAAATGAAAGAGTTGGAAGGTTTGGAACACACTCAAAGTCCCAGAATGCATTTCACCTCACGTAGACCTCTGAAGGAGGAGCCAAGAGGAGAAAATACACAAACAAACAAATCAACAACACGCAAAACTGTGACACACACTATACAGCTACTTCAAAGTCCACCTCACACACACACACACACACACACACACACACACACACACACACACACACACACACACACACACACACACACACACACACACACACACACACACACTAAATCAGTCATAACGAACTTCTTGTATTACATTAGCTTAGCATTTGCTAGCGTTTGCATCAATACAGAACCGTTTAGCAGCTGAAGCGCCGTGTTTATAGTTTATTGAGCATTAGCACTGAAGCTAACTGTTAACCCTTTCCTTCTCCTCCTATTGATGACTAATTACTGATGATTGATCAATGACCGGGCTGATTAACAAGCTTCTCTTTCAGGTGTGTTTCTGGAACGTTTTTCTGCTGTCCTTTAGAATCCAGACGTGTTGAGTTGGTCATGTGACGTTAGCGAGTCGCTGGTTTAATGCTAACATCTCCGTTTAACCCTTTGTTTTCAGCTGTAATGATGTCTGAACAGACGCTGCATGTGACTAATGATCCGCTACAGCCTGTCTCTCTGCCTGACTGTCTCTCTCTTTCTTTCTCTACCTGTCTCTTTCTCTACCTCACTCTCTACCTGTCTCACTCTCTACCTGTCTCTCTCTCTACCTGTCTCTCTCCACCTGTCTCACTCTCTACCTCACTCTCTACCTGTCTCACTCTCTACCTGTCTCTTTCTCTACCTCACTCTCTATCTGTCTCACTCTCCACCTGTCTCTTTCTCTACCTCACTCTCTACCTGTCTCACTCTCTACCTGTCTCTTTCTCTACCTCACTCTCTATCTCTCTCACTCTCCACCTGTCTCTTTCTCTACCTCACTCTCTACCTGTCTCACTCTCTACCTGTCTCTTTCTCTACCTCACTCTCTATCTCTCTCACTCTCCACCTGTCTCTTTCTCTACCTCACTCTCTACCTGTCTCACTCTCTACCTGTCTCTTTCTCTACCTCACTCTCTATCTCTCTCACTCTCCACCTGTCTCTTTCTCTACCTCACTCTCTACCTGTCTCTCTCTCTGCCTGTCTCTCTCTCTGCCTGTCTCTCTCCCTGCATGCCTTCCTGGATGAGCAGCTGCTATAATAGCCACCCAGCTCACCACGCCATACATTCGCATTGTGCCAGCGGCCGGCGACAAGCAGCTGACAGGTCAGATAAAACACAAACAAACACAAACAAACAAACAAACAAACAAAGTCATCGTCTACTTCATTCATGTGGGAAAAATCACTGCTGTGACTTCAGACAGAACAGAAACGTGAACATTGTTGTAGTTTCTGTTGAAAAGACTCTCAAAAGCCTCTTGTTTATTTTAGTGTGATCAATAAACCGTTAACTCACGTTAAATCAATAATCAGTTGGGATTAATTCTGATTAACTGCTGTTTAAGTTCAAACAAATCATTATTTATAATTACTCAACTAATTACTCATAAGTTGATGTTAGTTTTATTGATGATGTCATAACTAGCAGGAGCATCAGCTGACTGAGCTACAATACACAGGAAGTACTAGTCAGTACTAGTCAGTCGTATTAGTCAGTAATATTAGTCAGTAGTACTAGTCAGTAGTACTAATCAGTAGTATTGGTCAGTAGTATAATCCATGGTATAGTCAGGAGTATAGTCAGTAGTATTAGTCAGCAGTATATTCAGTAATACAGTCAATAGTCAGTAGTATAGTCAGCAGTATAGACAGTAGTATAGTCAGTATTAATAGTCAGTAGTATAGTCAGTAGTAGAGTCTGTAGTATTAGTAGTATAGTCAGTATTATAGTCTAGTGTAGTCAGTAGTATTGGTCAGTAGTATAGTCACTAGTGTAGTCAGTATTAATAGTCAGTAGTATAGTCAGTAGTGTTAGTAGTAGTCAGTAGTATAGTCAGTCGTATTGGTCAGTAGTGTAGTCAGTATTAATAGTCAGTAGTATTGGTCAGTAGTATAGCCAGCAGTATTAGACAGTAGTATATTCAATAGTATAGTGAGCAGTATAGTCAGTAGTATAGTCATTATTAATAGTCAGTAGTATAGTCAGTACTAATAGTCAGTATAGTCAGTATTAATAGTCAGTATAGTCAGAGTATCGTCAGTAGTGTAGTCAGTAGTATAGTCAGCAGCATTGGTAGTATAGTCAGTAGTATAGTCTAGTGTAGTCAGTAGTATAGTCAGTAGTATTAGTCAGTAGTATAGCCAGCAGTATTAGACAGTAGTATATTCAATAGTATAGTGAGCAGTATAGTTAGTAGTATAGTCATTATTAATAGTCAGTAGTGTAGTCAGTAGTATAGTGATTGTTAATAGTCAGTAGTGTAGTCAGTATTAATAGTCAGTCGTATAGTCAATAGTGTTGTAGTAGTCAGTAGTATAATCAGTAGTATAGTCAGTATAGTCAGAGTATCGTCAGTAGTGTAGTCAGTAGTATAGTCAGCTGCATTAGTAGTATAGTCAGTAGTATAGTCAGTGGTATAGTCAGTAGTGTAGTCTAGTGTAGTCAATAGTATAGTCTAGTGTAGTCAGTAGTATAGTCTAGTGTAGTCAATAGTATAGTCAGTAGTATAGTCAGTGGTATAGTCAGTAGTATAGTCTAGTGTAGTCAGTAGTATAGTCAGTAGTATAGTCAGTGGTATAGTCAGTAGTATAGTCTAGTGTAGTCAGTAGTATAGTCTAGTGTAGTCAGTAGTATAGTCTAGTGTAGTCAATAGTATAGTCTAGTGTAGTCAGTAGTATAGTCAGTAGTATAGTCTAGTGTAGTCAGTAGTATAGTCTAGTGTAGTCAGTAGTGTAGTCAGTAGTATAGTCAGTGGTATAGTCAGTAGTATAGTCTAGTGTAGTCAGTAGTATAGTCTAGTGTAGTCAGTAGTATAGTCTAGTGTAGTCAGTAGTGTAGTCAGTAGTATAGTCTAGTGTAGTCAGTAGTATAGTCTAGTGTAGTCAGTAGCGTAGTCAGTAGTATAGTCAGTAGTATAGTCTAGTGTAGTCAGTAGTATGGTCAGTAGTATAGTCAGTAATATAGTCAGTAGTATATTCAGTAGTATAGTCTAGTGTAGTCAGCAATATAGTCAGTAGTATATTCAGTAGTATAGTCTAGTGTAGTCAGCAATATAGTCAGTAGTACAGTCAGTAGCATAGTCAGTAGTATAGTCAGAAGTATCATTCAGTATTATTATTCAGTAGTATTATTCAGTAGTATTAGTCAGTAGTATTAGTCAGTAGTATTAGTCAGTAGTATTGTCAGTACTAATGTGAGCTCACTAGACCTATAACAGTCCTACTGTTCAGCTAACATTAGCATGTTGCTACGTTGTGCCATAGATTATTAGAACTTTGATGTAATCTATGTGTGTGTGTGTGTCCCACCTGTTCTGTTGTGCATTAATGAAAAGAGGAATCTGGGCCCACACACACACACACACACACACACACACACACACACACACACACACACACACACACACACACACACACACACACACACACACACACACACACTTTTCAGTCACAGCTCACAGAAAATTACATTTAAATATTTACCAGCCTGAGGGGCGAAACTTTCCACCAGTTCTTTATACACACATTCAACGTGGTGTGTGTGTGTGTGTGTGTGTGTGTGTGTGTGTGTGTGTGTGTGTGTGTGTGTGTCTGTGTGTGTGTGTGTGTGTGTGTGTGTGTGTGTGTGTGGCATAGGTTGTGAGCAGTCGTCAAACAGACTTAAACAGCTGTTGTATACACACATTAATACACACACACACACACACCTCCCACTCATCGTGACTGACTGAAGCCCCAAAGCAGGAAACAACATCGAGCACACGCACACACACACACACACACACACACACACACACACACACACACACACACACACACACACACACACACACAAAATACACACACAGATAAATTCTTCAAACAGGGTTTTGATAGCCTTTAAACTGTGTGTGTGTGTGTGTGTGTGTGTGTGTGTGTGTGTGTGTGTGTGTGTGTGTGTGTGTGTGTGTGTGTGTGTGTGTGTGTGTGATGCTGATAGTCGAGCTCATCTGACCTTGAAAAGACAAAATGAAAACAGAGAAAATAAAACCTTTTATCAGACAGGAAACCAGTCTGGCTGCTGCTCACACCAGTAACAGGTCTACTGGTTCTGTCCTGGTTTGTTCTGGTTCTGGTCCCAGTCCAGAGCAGGAGTGAACTGGGTCGGAGCAGATCCGGTTCCATCCTGGGTTAAACTGGTTCTGGTTAGACGGAGGCGGGTAGGGGGGGGGGGGGAGGCAGCACAGACCCCGCCCCCTTCCCCGCCCCCTCCTCCTCCCAGTAACACCAGTGACTGATGGCGGCTGTCAGCGTCTGAATGGGGGTCTGAGATGACACCCGTTTATTAGAGCGACGTCCTGAACGCCTCATCTGGAGGATATTACACCTGGACACACACACACACACACACACACACACACACACAGGTAATGGGTTTTTCATGGGGCTGACATCCCATCACATTATGCCGACAGAAGGACTTTCTGCTCATCTTCACTCCTCTTCAATCCCAACGAGAACCGAGTGGAACCCACACACACACACACACACACACACACACACACACACACACACACACACACACACACACACACACACAGATAATCAGTATGCATTAGTAATGAATGGCCTCTAATGAAGCTCCGCCTTCTTCGGAGGCGGAGACTCAAACAATCAATAAAATGTTAATGAGCATCTCAGAAGCTAAACAAAGAGAATATTTATACTAATTATTGATTCAGAGCTGATTAATATTGATGAGTTTCACTAGCCGTTAGCCGTTAGCCTGACGTGGGTTGGTGCTTTCAGGAGCTGCGACCCGGAAACCGGAGCCGGAGCAGGAGAAACAGTCGGACCACACGGTGAAGATCGCCGGCTCCATCGCCGGCGTCCTGCTCTTCATCATCATCTTCCTCGGCGTCATCCTGCTGATGAAGAAACGGTAAGGGGGCGTGGCCGGCACGGCGCCGTCTGGCGTCGGCCTCCATTCCAGTCATTTCAGGCGTTTCCTTGGTTTCATCGTTTTTTTATGTGCTCATCCATTCATTCTGCTCTAAAAGCCGTTTTTAGATTCAATAATATTGATAATTTAGTGGTTATTGATTGTGTATTTGATCCTTCAAACACACCTCCACCAATCGTTTAGCGTTAGCTGTGGCGCTAGCTTTGTTTTCTGACTGATCCAGTTCACTTATTACAGTTAGCAGTTAGCGGTTAGCACTGAGTGAGTGATGGTAGTTAACGATAACAGGCAGCAATGCTAATGTTAGCACACTGTATTTTGCGTCACCACGTCGCATCACTTGTTTGTCATATCCATGGCAACAAGGAGGAAAATTAATTTATTCAAACATTGTTTACATCATAAATTAAATAAAATATATAAAATTAAATATTTAATATTAAATATAATATACATATTAAATATAATTAATTTAAATATTAATATTAAATATAACTAATACAATATTTAATATTTAGTATATAAAAGTTTTAAAACAATGTCATTAGATGACATTAATCCCTCTGACCAATCCGCACATTCAGACAGCTAGCAATCCTAAAACTGTGTTAGCAAAGATGCTAACACAACTAATTAGCATCCTGTTATCAGATTTTCCTTATTATTCCTCAAACACTAAATTCATTTTATCAGGTTAGATATAAGTTGACAAACATCTTGACCAGCTGAAACCAACATGCTAGCATGTTAGCATTAGCAGTGGCTTCCATGTTTGATGTATATATCATGTATGTAATTTTCAAACACAAAAAAAATTTTTTTGTTCAAACCACCGACTTTGACCCAAACTTTGGTGTAGCCCTGGCAAATAGCATCGCGGCTAACAGCACTCAATAGGTGTGAATGTGACGGTGGCGCGTGATTGGCCGGTGGCGGCGTCGCTTCGTTGAAGGTTTTTCACAGGTTTTCCTTTTTTTTCAGACGACAAAATGATGGAAAATAAAAAATAAACGCGACAAAGAGACAAATATAAAAAAAAAACAACAACTAAAAACTCTGTTCTGCTGTTAGCGCTGTTAGCGCTTTATGCTAGGTGTATCCGTGCTGCAGACGGATGGGGCTCGGCCCAGTGGCGGTGAGGATGATGAGGATGAATAATGGAACAGATTGCAGCAGTAATCACCATTAAACTATATGTGGACCCACTTTATTCTCCAACATCAAACACACATCCCCCTGGGACACACACACACACACACACACACACACACACACACACACACACATAATGTATCCTCCACACACACTTAAAAACAGAGAGAAAATCCTCTGTGTTTGGAGAACGTCGACGATAAGACAGAAATTTAGATGAAAGAACGTTTCATTCTTTTTTTTTTTCTTTTTTTTTTTCAGTCGCTCGGAGCCGAATGGCTTCAGGCAACAGAGACGCACACACACACACACACACACACACACACACACACACACACACACGCGTGACGTGGAGTGTGTGCCGGACCCCATCGGCTCTGATCTCCCCACCAGATATTAGAGCGGGGAGCCGTTGTTGGGTCTCTAATGAGCGGTTTAATGTTGATGGGTGCGTTTGATTTCCACTCTGTGAGCAGACGGAGGTCAGACTCGTTACAGCAGGACTGAAAACAGGAAGTTGGGAGTTAAAACCCTGATTGGCTGCGGGGGCGGGGGGCGGGGGGGGGCTCAGAACTAGTTTTTATGGGTCAGAGTTCCGGACAGGCGGGGGGATAAAGCAGGTGATTATTTCACTTCCTGTTCAACGGGGGGGGGGGGGGTTGACGGTGCTTCCTCGTCCTTCAGTGATGATGTCACAAAACCATCCGTGGCCCCTCCTCCTCACAGCAGCCAATCCCTGCTGTCCATCTCCGCCTCCACACAGGATGCTTTAACCATCGGTTGTTTTTCTCTCCGGGACATTAATCTGTTGTTTTTACCTTTTTCTGTTTTTTCTTTCCCTCCATTTCATCCCTCCCTCTGCTCCGCCCCCCCACCACTCAGACGAAGAAATTATCACTCCTACACTTACTACCTGTAAGTAACCTGTTTGACCTCTGACCTTTCACCTCTAACCATCATCTTCACCATAACATCAAACTGTAACGCCTCAAATCCTGAGATTTGAAATGTTTCCTATAAGAACCCCCCAAACGCTCTGACCCCCCCGAACACCTCTGACCCCCCCAAATGCCTCTGATCCCCCCAAATGCCTCTGATCCCCCCCAAACGCCTCTGACCACCCCCGAATGCCTCTGACCCCCCCTAAACTCCTCTGACCCCCCCCCGAAC
>CM023624.1:595237-600237 GCA_013358685.1 Antennarius maculatus
AGGTTCACACAGTGAAACAGTCCAGGTTCACACAGTGAAACAGTCCAGGTTCACACAGTGAAACAGTCCAGGTTCACACAGTGAAACAGTCCAGGTTCACGCAGTGAAACAGTCCAGGTTCAGACAGTGAAACAGTCCAGATTCACGCAGTGAAACAGTCCAGGTTCACACAGTGAAACAGTCCAGGTTCACACAGTGAAACAGTCCAGGTTCACACAGTGAAACAGTCCAGGTTCACACAGTGAAACAGTCCAGGTTCACACAGTGAAACAGTCCAGGTTCATACAGTGAAACAGTCCAGGTTCACACAGTGAAACAGTCCAGGTTCACGCAGTGAAACAGTCCAGGTTCACGCAGTGAAACAGTCCAGGTTCACACAGTGAAACAGTCCAGGTTCACGCAGTGAAACAGTCCAGGTTCACGCAGTGAAACAGTCCAGGTTCACACAGTGAAACAGTCCAGATTCACGCAGTGAAACAGTCCAGGTTCACACAGTGAAACAGTCCAGGTTCACACAGTGAAACAGTCCAGGTTCACACAGTGAAACAGTCCAGGTTCACACAGTGAAACAGTCCTGGCCAATCATATTGATGCAAACAAGAAACAAAATGAGGATAAATAAAACAAAACAACACAAACAGGTGATGGAGGTAAATTGAGGAAAACAAACTTAAAAATATAATGAAGGTGGGAAAACCAGACATGAGATGAGATGGAGATGGGAAAGAAAAGCGATGGAGGAACAGAACAGCACAGATTTAGTACCGATGTGAAAAAAGATTTAAAAAATGACAAATACAGATAAAATGGGCTCCTGGTCGTCACGTCCGTCATCCAGCTGGACGTAAACCGGGACAGGCAGCAGCTTTAAAGCTGAATATTCATAACGGAGGCCAGGATGTGACTGCAGGTGCTATGAGTGAGTGCTTCATCATGACATGATGGAGAGGCAGCCAGAGGGAAGAGGGGGATGATGGAGGGGTGATGGAGGTTTAGAGGACGGAGGAGTTGACCTTCCCTCAGGCGTCCACCTCCTCTGAGCTCCTCCACCGTCTCTTCTTCTGTCTCCTTCCCTTCCTGCCTTCTGTTCTTTATTTCTTATGCTGCTGCTAAATATTCATTTTTTTATCCGTAATAATGATAATATGAACAAAACGCTTCCTGACGGGACTCATGAATTATTCTCGTCTTCTGCCTCCGTCCAGCTGTGTCGTCTCCATCCTCCTTCACCCTGAAGACCAACACCATCAGCACCACCATTCCCAACTCCTACTACCCAGGTAACCGACACACATCCTTCACGTTCAACGCTGAAATGTACGAGCTGCTCTCAAACGCATCGGACTCCATTCACACATCCCAGGAGGCAGTGGGGCATGACATCATCACACTGCTCCTCAGTCTAGATTCAGGCCTGGAGAACCTGGAGGAACCTGGTGTGGAGGAGATGTTCACCAGGACCTCCTGAAGGGGGTGCCAGAGAGGCGACGGCGGAGATAACGCGTCAGAATCAGTTTAATCCGTTAGCCTCTGTTAGCCTGTTTAAAGTCTCCACAGTCCAGGTTCACGTAGTGAACTTTTTAAACACAACAGATTTAATTTAATTTCATTTCATTTCATTTCATTTCATTTCATTTTTTACATTTAATTTAATTTAATTGTGTTGTTAAATTAACTGATCAATTTAATCAGGTTTACTTTAAGAGTCAGATCCACTGACTTCGCCCAAGTGAGGTGGATGTCCAGACGTGAGGGAGCTGACCTCTCCTTCTTCTTCTCTTTCTCCTTTGTCCTGTCTGTCTGTATACCTGCCTGTCTCTCTCTCTCTGTCTGTCTGTCTGTCTGCTGCTGATGTCTCCTGGTCACAGATCCATTCGTTCCGACGGCCATTCTGGGTGAGACACTTTTCCTTTTCCTCCTTTAGGACAGAACAACCTGGACAGGTAGACAGACAGGGCGTGGACAGACAGACAGGTGGACAAGAGACAGGTCAAAGGGTAGAAGAGGATGGAGAGAATGAGAAAGAGAGTGATATTTTGGCTTCCATTCATCCCTGCTTGCTTCTCGTTCAGGTGCTTTCTACACTTTGGGTTTTTTTTTATTTTATTGTTTTTATTTTTGAAGAATTTCATTTTTTTCCCTCCAAATCCTCCATTTTAAGTTTTAGATTTATTTAATTTAATTTATATTGATATAAATATTTATATTAAATTCAGATTGATTTAATTTTACAGATAATTCTATTTTTGTTTGTTGAGCTTCAATGCTTACTTTAAATTTTATTTGTTTGTTTATTATTAATTTTGTGCTATTTGATTTTATACATTTTTACTTATATTTTTCATTTTTAAAAAAAGGTACACCTAGTTCAATTTCATTTTTAATTCATACTTATTTAAAAAATTTTCTTTCATTAAAATAGTAAAAAACAAATATTTTTTTTAGTTTCTTGACTTTTTCTTTGGTTTGTCTAGTTTTTTTAAATTTTGTTTGTATTTAAACGACGGTGGGCTTCACTCCATCCCCACATCCACAACATTCCTGCGTGTCGTGTTGACGTCACGTCTGTCTGTGACCTCCGACCTCTGCATGGACACAACACGCCAGCGTGGACGGGGGGGGAGGAAAAGTCAAATCCAGTCAGTCAGGGGTCGCGCTAGCAGCTGCGTCTCCTCTCCGGACATCTCGGCTGTGATTCGTTGATGTTTGTGGTTCCTTTTCTTGTCTCATCGCTAAAGAAGCGGGAAAATTAACGACGTCTCGGTTCGAGTCAGAGAAAGACCAGAGGAGACGAACGCCGAGCTCAAAGTGAAAGATAACTGGAGCTAGAAGGGCCCTCAGTCGGATGCAGACCTCCTACGTTAGATTAAATAATTCTGAATCCAAAAATCCAGGTTTGATCAAACACAACAAATTTGATGAAAGTCTGTTTTGTAATTTACGTTAAATATCAAATACAGTCTACTTCCTGAATCTTCTCATTCATCGCATCCGCTCCTCGTCTGCTTAGCCAATCAAATTCAAGGAAAATCTACCAGGTAGTTTGTGTTTCATCCTGCCAGCAAACAAACAAACAAACAAACAAACAAACAAACAAACAAACAAGTGCTTTTTTTGACGCTAAAAGCGTGATTGTTGCGTTTCGTACCATAGCTGTGGCCCAACAAACACGTCGCACTTCTCTTCAGCTCAAAACGGCACGCTACCACTTCCAGCTCAGACGCTAACTACCTCGCTAAATGTGCTGCTAAGCTAGGTGAAGGAAGGGAAACACTAAAGACGAACAGGAACCGTCAGATAAATTCCTCTCTCCTCTCTCCTCAGGCTAGCTAAACTGTCCTCAGGTCAGGTTCTGACGTTAGCCGAAGCTACAAGTCCTACATCCAGGGTACAGTTAGCCAGGTTAGCTTAGACTCTTGCTGCTAGTTGCTATACGTTCAAATAGAGCTACCACAGTGCTAGGAGTTAGCTTTTGTTTAATTCATGCTAGCTGTGAGTTAGCAGTAGACTAGCTTAAATCCAGGCTAAAGCTAAAGCTAAAGTGTTGCTTATACCCTGTCTCCTCTCTCTTCTTCTTCTCTTGAATCTTTCTCTCTTAAAGTGCCCATTAATGGTAAGTGGTTAAATTTGGGAATCGGGGGCGGGACTCATGTTGGGGGAGGGGTGTCTGTCCCCACGGCGCATGGAGCCACACCCACCACCTGCTCTGATGTCATCAGTTCCGCCTCATTTTCACCACTATGTGAAATCGTGATGTCACAATGCCCGACTCCTCCCACCATTTCACGTCCAATCAATCGGCCCCGCCCATCTCTCTTTCTCTGATTGGTTGCTGTTTTTGTTGTTGTGGTCGCCTCCTTCATCATATCAGAAGTCACTGCCCATCTCCTCACCCTTGCCATGATTGGTTGGGCTGTTTGGGATAGAGTTTCTGATTGGTCAGTCAGACCCAAGGCTAGCCAATAAGAACAGAGTTAGCGAGTGTTAGCGAAGGTTTGGAGTCTTTGAAATGTTGGGGTCGGAGTCCTGGACGTTTGTTTGACGGCTGTTTTGTTCCAGGACTCTGAACTCTTTGCTCTTTTCACACTGCAGCTCCACCAAACCTGGACCACATCTGGACCGGTACTGGTACCAAGATGTAGTGGATCTGGACCAGTACCGGCACCATGCTGTACTGGATCTGGACCAGTACCAATACCACGTGGTACCAAATCTGGACCAATACTGGTACCACTCTGTACCGGATCTGGACCGGTCTTATAGTCTAGCACTTTACCATGAAATAAACCGGTGTTGAAACTACACCTGTCTTGATCAGACTATCGATCAACGTTGGTGGCAGCAGTGTGAAGAATAAACCAATCCCAATCCTCTCTCCTGTCATGTGATTTGATGTGTGTACCATTCATCTGTGTCGTCGTGGTAACAGCTGTGGATGTGGATCAGGGCTGGTTACTGTCAGAACAGATTAGACGACAGCTGGGTCTCTATTCAGGGATCGTCTCCGTCAAAGGTTGTAGTCGAAGACCGATCACCTCAAAACGTAGTCCTGTTTCCAGGGACTCCATATCCCAAGATTCCTTGTGCACCAGTGCAAAGGATGCCCTTAAACATCTGAGGACTTGAATTATTTTTACCACTTCTACCCCACTGTATTACTTTTATCACAACTGACTTGAGTTTCTTACTGGATCGATGCTTGGTTGAGGAACGGGAAGAGTTGTTTACATGAAGCAGTCTCCTTTGACAGTGCAGCCTCAACCAATCACAGCAGTTCAGTCCGATGGAGGCAATCCCCGTAGTTACCTCTGTTACTATTTAACTTCCTGTCTGCACAGGAAGGGGAGACAGGAAGCATTTGGGCTCGCTTCCTTTGACTAAATTGAGTTGCAGAGGTGTTCCTCCAATGGGCTGGTCCATAAAATGTCACGGATGCACAAAGGATCTTGGGTAAAGTGGAAAATGTCTGTGTAGGTTCTCAGTTGTCCAGGTCATGGTTC
>CM023624.1:602737-605237 GCA_013358685.1 Antennarius maculatus
CCGTCTGTCTGTCTGTTAAATGATGGTTTCAAACCAGTATGTCCCCAGTAGCCCAGTATGTCCCCAGTAGCCCAGTATGTCCCCAGTAGCCCAGTATGTCCCCAGTAGCCCAGTTTGTCCCCAGTAGCCCAGTATGTACCCAGTAGCCCAGTATGTCCCCAGTAGCCCAGTTTGTCCCCAGTAGCCCAGTGTGTCCCCAGTAGCCCAGTATGTCCCCAGTAGCCCAGTATGTCCCCAGTAGCCCAGTGTGTTCCCAGTAGCCACAACCTGGAAGTGTGTGGGCGTCGACCACATTTGAAACGGACACAGATCAATAACTGGATTTTGTTTGTTGTGTTTTTCTTCTGAAATTTATTTTTGTAAATTCTACTCAACTACTAAAAATGTAGAACAGAAATTCGAACCTGTCAAAAGTAAAAAAACAACAAAACAGTTAATGAATCATTTTAAACACATCTTTCCTGAACTCGTTCTGGTCACACTGGAGTTACTGGAAACTCTGGTTTGAAATGTTTTTTGAATTTTGATCCAAATGCTTGAAAATGATGTGAAATGTTTCTTCTGCTTTTGTAATCTGATTACCAGTGTAACTAACGCAACTGTTTTCTTATGTGACACAAACATTCGTTTTGACTCGTGTGCACAGCAACAGTTAGCAACAGTTAGCAACAGTTAGCATCAATGGAGACCTTTAGGGACACGTCAACGTTAGCCTAATAAACGCGTTAAACTGTTTTTATTCTTAAAATTTTGGGGATTTTCAGAATAAATGTGTTTGAAAGAATAGATTCAACTCTTACCTAGATAATAATGAGGCCAGTGATTGATCTATTGATTGATTCCTGATGTCAAGTGCTACGTAGCCGATTAGCTGACGACTGTTATCTCCCTCCATGCTTCCCTTTTATAATTAATCTGATTGGACAGCTTAACGAGGTAAGACACCTTCACATCCTTAACATCATGTGTTCTTGTCCGCTAGATTAGAAGCTAGACGCTAGCTAACGCCCAGCACACACAGACAAGCTCTGTTAGCTTAGATTCTCCTAGCCACAGTTTGCATTAGCGTCGTGTTTGAGTTTGAGTCACACCATTAGCCAACTGTTTCCTTCCAGAACAGGAGGTGCCGTTAAATTGCTCTTCTTTAATTATCCATTACAGAAACAGATGGTTAGCGCTGCGGCTAACACATAGCATGAAGCAAACTGAGGCTAGTTCACCGTGTTTCTGTGCACTTCCTCTAAGTTGGGCAAACGCTGGACGATCTGAAGTCACGTGACGCCTGAAAGTCGACGTCAGGGGTTTGTTGGTTCTAATAAACAAATCCCAACACCGTGGATCCTCTGGTTCTGTGTGAAGCAGGCCGTCGTCGCCACCTGAGTCGGCAGCACCAGGTGCTGGTTGACGGTCGGACCTCCAGCGTTTGCCCAGAGCATGTTTGTGGAGAACGGTTCTGTTTGATTCCTGTATGTTTGGATCAAAACTGTGTGAGGGGAACAGGAAAGGGATTGGAACAGACAGACGGCGAGTCCAGGAAACAAACCAATCAAATCAAATAAAATCGATGACATCACTGGAACCCAACTGACAACATCTGGACCTTCAGGTCCTGGGAGGAGAGTCAAAGACTGTCAGAACCATCTAGTACCCGGTTCCCTCCTGAATCAGACCTTAACCCTGTCAGGAACCCGACTTGCTTGGTTCGGAACACGTCACCCAATCAGAACTTGTTCTTCAGCTGATTGGTTCTGCAGAGCTCCTGAACCAATCAGCTGCTTCTATCTGATATTGATCAGCCGGGTCTGATCAGTCACGTTAAATACGGGCTTGTTCCCAGGAGGTAGCACTAGCATTACCACAGCTTTACCACTAGCATTAACACTAGCATTAGCACTAGCGTTAACACTAGAATTAGCATTAGCACTAGCGCCAGTGAGATAGTGCAGTTGTTAGTTCACTCTTCTGTTTTTTACTTTTTTCCCTCCCTTTGTTCCTCACTGTCAGTCAGTGTGTGTGTGTGTGTGTGTGTGTGTGTGTGTGTGTGTGTGTGTGTGTGTGTGTGTGTGTGTGTGTGTGTGTGTGTGTGTGTGTGTGACATCACTCACCTCTGGGTTTGATGGATGTCTGGGGCTGTTAGACGGCTGTCACACACATCTGTCTGCAGGCATTTTAATGAGCAACCCGGGAAACCGACAGACAGACAGACAGACAGACAGACAGACAGACAGACAGACAGACAGACAGACAGACAAACACACACACAGACAGACAGACAGACAGACAGACAGACAGACAGACACACAGACAGACAGACAGACAGACACACAGACAGACAGACAGACAGACACACAGACAGACAGACAGACAGACAGACAGACACACAGACACACAGACAGACAGACAGACAGACAGACAGACACACAGACACACAGACAGACAGACAGACACACAGACAGACAGACAGACAGACAGACAGACAGACAGACACACACACAGACAC
>CM023624.1:607737-630237 GCA_013358685.1 Antennarius maculatus
ACCAGAGGAAATGTATTTTATGTTTATTTTAATCATTGTGACTTATTAATTCTATATATAGACGGATTATTGATTATTGATTGGATAATTTACTAACTATCAGCTGTGATGCTAAAACAGGAGCTAAATCACAGAAATACAGTTTATTTTAGTCGTCAATTATTCATTTAAAGACAATAACGATTTTAATTTAATTTAAAGATTTATTTCTTTATTTACTGTGAGGATTGATTAGCAGAGGAACGTTCCTATCAGTTAATTGATCAATGCATCAAATGTTGGACTTTGACTGAATTCAGTTTGAAGACAAACCGTTCATTTTTTTAAATTAGATGTTTGAATCTTTCATGAAGGTTTACTTTGATTTTTCATATAATGTTATTATTAGGATTTAGAGTTGAAAAGCAGAATATAAGGATTAATAATGAATGTATAGAAACCACAGAGCGCCCCCATCTGACCCCCCCCCCCTTTCCAGTTGTTCCCGTCGTTTATCTGAATGAATGTAATGAAGCGCTTTTTAATTTATTATTAGGTCATTTATTCAACACAAACTAATTAGAGGTGATTATGTTCAGCTTCATCAGGACAACAAGCAGCCCAATTAACACTCTGTGTGTGTGTGTGTGTGTGTGTGTGTGTGTGTGTGTGTGTGTGTGTGTGTGTGTGTGTGTGTGTGTGCGTGTCAGACGACCACTCGCGTGTGCGTCTGCAGCCTCAGGACGGCGAGAGCGGCTCGGACTACATCAACGCCAACTATGTGGACGTGAGTTCGAATCCCTCTGATCCGATCCGCTCGACTCTGTTTCCATGACGACGGTCGCCGTCACTCACCGTGTTCCGTCTGTAAACGAGGTGGATGTCGGTTTGAGCGCTTTGACAACTTTCTGAGGGGATTCGGTCCCAGGTTTATCGATCCAATCCATAGGTGATCGGCTGTTTGTGATCGATCAAACTGATCAGGTCAACAGATGTTAAAGTGTTTTTACTGATGACCGTCTGGATCGGACCCAGAAGGTTCTGGATGTGGTTCTGCTGAATCATGAAACCGAGGTGAACCATCTGGACCAACAGACCCCCCTCCCTACATGAAGCATGGTGGGGGCTCGGTGGTGATCTGGGTCCGCTTTGCTTCCTGGTCCACTAGGAACCTGTAGCGGGTCAGATGGATCCCAACAAAGATCCGGAATCCTAGAAGAAGACGTCCATCTGTGATGAAAATGAAGATCCCAAGTAGACCTCAGGTCCACTAAGTCCTGGTTCCAGAAGAAGGCTTGATTCTAGAAGATGTTTTGATTCTAGAAGATGTCCTGGTTCCAAAAGAAGTCCTGGTTCCAGAGGAAGACCTGAATCCAGAAAAAGTCTTGATTCTAGAAGAACTCCTGACTCCAGAAGAAGTCCTGGTTCCAGAAGAAGTCTTGGATCAATCCAGAGGCATCACTGTCATCTGCCTGGAACCCTCTGGTGGACCTGAAGGAAGAAAACCAGGAAGATTCCAGACCTGGAGTAACAGGATCAGATGCCTTAAGAACCAGAAGCTGGATCTGGATCTGGATCAAGTTAAAGGATCTCTAGAAGACCTGGAGACGCTGGTCCTCCAGAACCAAACCCCCAGCGTCTGCAGTAAAAACACTTTAATCCCTGTTCTGGATCTGTTTAATAGACTTTGATGTCAATCGATGGTCCTGGACGTCGTGACGACCCGGGTCACACCTGTGGGTGTTTGGTTTCTATGACGACACAGATCAGCGTCAAGAAAGCAAAAACAGACCGGATGAATTTTCAGGAAAGTTAAGAAGCATTTGAAGAAGCCGATGAGGAGCGGAGGAGCCGGTCGTGTTGTTTAATAGATGTTGTTTGCTTCTCCTCCTCTCTCAGGGCTACCACCGGCCCAACCACTACATCGCTACCCAAGGTAAGAGCACCACAACAACCTGAAACATAGATAAGACGTGTGTGTGTGTGTGTGTGTGTGTGTGTGTCCTCTGGGGTCAGCATCATTTATTATCATCGCCCATCTCAGCTCAGGCAGGTCGACCTCGTCGCGTTAGCAGAGCCCAAAAACCTGCGTTCAGACGTGAAAGCCGCCGCTAATGGATCGGGTTCAGGGAAGTTATTAATCCTGCTGGCATAATTCACCACGTCGGAGCCAAACACACTCCACCGAGTCAAATTACTCCAACCAACGACTTGATGGTTATAAATCTGTGTTTATTAAGTAGCCTCGTAACAAATAGTCCCCTGATAAATGTTTCCATCCATTAGAGCTCAACCAGCAGACGTTTAATTCAATTTATTCCTCCAGTGCAAATCATAAGTTATATGAAGGTTCTTCACAGGAAGAGGCGGCGCTTTAGTGATGATAATAATCATTACTTTGATTAAATGTAGATAAATAAATCTAAAAAACAAACACACCTGTAGTTACCACATCTGGCCACCGGTGGCACCCTCGAGCCAAAATGTAAATTACCTCATGAATGAATGCAAAAGGGGGCGGGGTCAAAATTTTGAGTTTGCTAGATCCATACACACACACACACACACACACACACACACACACACACACACACACATCTGCAGGTAGAAGTCCATCCTCCTGGACAAACCTGAGTGTTTGTACAAACATGAACCTGTGAGCATGAATACAGAGTGTGTGTGTGTGTGTGTGTGTGTGTGTGTGTGTGTGTGTGTGTGTGTGTGTGTGTGTGTGTGCGCACGCAGGCTGAATCTTGCTGTAAAACACTTGAGGACAGGAATGGATTAGCATGAACTAATTAGTTCGTCAAAACACAGACTGTCAACAGTGATTAAAAACATTGTGTGTGTGTGTGTGTGTGTGTGTGTGTGTGTGTGTGTTCCCTTTGAATCCATTAGAGGACTCGTTATCATTCATGGTGTCGCCTGCTGATCTGTGTCTGATGGAACTTTGCTCCGTGTTTCAGGTCCCATGCAGGAGACCGTGTACGATTTCTGGCGGATGGTTTGGCAGGAGAACACTGCTGCTATCGTCATGGTAACCAACCTGGTGGAGGTGGGGCGGGTGAGTCCGCACACACACACGCACACAGACACACACACACTGACACACACACACACTGAACGACTGATTGTTGTGGCCATCTGGATGCTTTTTGCTCTTTGATGAAGTTTGGGACTCCATTTCCCAGAGTGCATCTGTCACGTCTACTTGCTCCCTGTTTATCCTCTATTCAAAAGCTGATTGAAGCGTCTGCAGTGAGTGTTTCACCGAATCCAAATGAACCCCCCCCCCCCCCGTGTGAGCGTCAGTCCTGAGACGCAACAGGAAGTGGAATTAAAAGTGTTTCCGACCTTTGACCCCTGAAAGAACCGGATCGGATCCGGAATGTAAATAAATGAAATGTCAAATAAACAGTAATAATATTGATCCAGACTGACCTGAGGTCAGATTGAAGCTGAAACTGATTCCATCAGCAGACAGATTTATGATATGAGATATTTTAACAATGAGACGGTTTCGAATGAGATATTTACAATTTGAGATATTCATGTATGAATTATTCATGAAATTTAATGAGATATTTCACGTATTTACCCTATGGGATATTTTCTCTATAATATACTAGAGTATGAGATATTTTATTTTAAGATTTTCAAGATGATATGAGATTTTGAGATTCATGCTGAGATTTTTATAAGATGTATTTTTAATTTGAGATATTTATGATACAAATTTACATTTGAAATTTTACTTTTAAGATATGAGATATTTTACACTGACATATTTATCCTATGAGATATTTCCTCTGTAGGATACTGCAAGATGAGATATTTGTAGTGAAAGAGTTTCACAATGAGATATTTACCCTGTCAGATTTGTATATGATATATTTGCAATTTTAGATATTTATGATATGAATTTATTCTTGAAATTTTATTTTATATGAGACATTTCCTTTTTGAGATATTGCAATATGAGATATTTACACTTCAAGATTTTCATTAATATTTAAGTTATGAGTTTTTTTTATTATTTACAATTTGAGATATTTAATATATGAATTTATTCATGAAATGTTTTATGATGTGAGATATTTCCTCTATAAGATATTGCAATATGAAATATTTACACTTTAAAATGTTTAGAATTGAGATTTTTAGATGATATATTTAGAATTTAAAATATTTATGATACGAATTTAAGTATGAAATTTAATTTTTCATGATATGAGATATTTCACACTGACATATTTACACTATGAGGTCTGTTCTTTTTAAGATATTGCAATATGAGATATTTATACTTCTAAGATTTTCACAATGAGATATTTATCTTATGAGATTTGAGATATTTATAATATGAATTTATTCATGAAATTTGATTTCTATGATTTGAGATATTCATTCCATGAGATACGTATACGATATATTTAAAATTTTAGATATTTATGATATGAATTTATTCATGAAATTTTATTCCATATGATATGAGACGTTTCCTTTATGAGATATCACAATATGAGATATGTTTTTTAAACATGAGTTATGAGATATTGAGATATTTATACGTTAAGATTTTCACCATGAGATATTCATCCTATGAGATTTATGTATGATATATTTCCCCTTTGAGACTGTCGGCTCTGAATGTATTGATGACATTTTATTTTGACGAGGCCTTCCTGTGTGAGCGGCGTCTCCTCCTCATCCTCCCTCGTGCGAGGCGGATAAAACGGAGCTCGTTTCTGAAATTGAAGGATTTAACCTGAGATCACACACACACACACACACACACACACACACACACACACACACACACACACACACACACACACCTGCAGACATGCTCCCTGTCCCAGCTCTCATTACCCAGAAGGCACCAGGGATCTGTTCCCCCACTTCAGGAGCGGCGCAGAGGGGGATTCTGGGATAGATCAGGCTGATTATCTCCTGGTGTCTTTCTGTGTCACACACACACACACACACACACACACACACACACACACACACACACACACACACACACACACACACACACACACTCTTTAGCTCTCTGTAACATTCCACCCGCGCACCCTGTCGCCGCTCACCTCGTTGGTTGCCGTGGCGACAGCGTGATTAGCTCAGCAGTAATTAGCTGTTAATGAGTGGGGGGGTGTGGGGGTGGGGGCAGAGCCTCTAATGAGATTTTAATATCAGCTGCTTTTGTTCTGTTTGTTTTTCTGTTAAATTAATGAGTCCATTTATTTCTGCCTGAGTTTAACGTGACGAATAAACAGCGTGTGTGTGTGTGTGTGTGTGTGTGTGTGTGTGTGTGTGTGTGTGTGTGTGTGTGTGTGTGTGTGTGTGTACAGGTGAAGTGTTGTAAGTACTGGCCAGACGACACGGAGATCTACGGCGACATGAAGGTGACGCTGATCGAGACTCAGCTGCTGTCGGAGTACGTGATCCGCACGTTCGCCGTGGAGAAGGTGTGACACACACACGGTGACACACACACGGTGACACACACACGTGGTGACACACACACACACATTGTGACACACGCCCTGTGGTTGTGTCCATCAGAGGGGCGTGGCAGAGATCAGGGAGATCCGGCAGTTCCACTTCACCGGCTGGCCCGACCACGGCGTGCCGCTCCACGCCACCGGCCTGCTGGGCTTCATCCGCCGAGTCAAAGCCAAGACTCCGCCCACCGCCGGCCCCACGGTGGTCCACTGCAGGTGAGCACCAATCAGGACGGAGCCGCCGTGTCGAAGCTGCTTTGTCAATGAAATGTGACTTCAGATGAAACTGATGCGTGTGTGTGTGTGTGTGTGTGTGTGTGTGTGTGTGTGTGTGTGTGTGTGTGTCAGTGCGGGGGCGGGGCGTACGGGTTGTTTCATAGTGATTGACATCATGCTGGACATGGCGGAACGAGAGGGCGTGGTCGACATCTACAACTGTGTCCGCGAGCTGAGAGCCCGACGGGTGAACATGGTCCAAACGGAGGTACGGGCACGCAATACCGCTAAGCTAGTAATGCTAACCACATGCTAGTACCACTAACCATGTTAGTATGTGGTTAGCGGTACTAACCTTAACTCTAGGGTTAGGTTTAAGGTTCCGGTTTGGCTAAGGGGGGCTGGGTTTAGGGTTACAGTTCCAGTTACGATTCCAGTTAGGGTCGACTGTAGGATTAAGATAATAATCATAATCATGTTACTACCATGTTCACACCATGTTATTACCATGTCATTACCATGTTATATTACCTTGTCATAACCATGTCACAACCATGTTATTATCATGTTCACACCATGTTATTACCATTTCATTACCATGTTATTACATGTTATCAATACCATGTCATTAACATGTTATGTCCATGTCATTACCATGCCCTACCCATGCCCCCTACCCCATAACCCTGTTATTACCATGTTCACACCATAATCATTACATGTCATAACCATGTAATTACCATGTTATTATAATGTTATAACCATGTATTACCATGGTATAACCATGTTGTTACCATGTTCACGCCATGTCATTACCACATGCTAGTACCGCAAACCATGCTAGTATTGCACACCACGTGCTAGAACCGTTAAGTACATGCTACTACCGCTAACCACAGCAACTTTCGCTGGCTGCGTTGCCATAGTAACATCTTCACATCATTATTGTTGTTGTGACATCATCAGATGGAGACTGACAGGATGTGACAGAAGCGAACTCAGGGATGATCTTCAGTGTCTAACTTTTAATGTCAGTCCTCTTGCTCCTCCTCTTGCTCCTCCTCTTGCTCCTCCTCTTGCTCCTCCTCTTGCTCCTCCTCTTGCTCCTCCTCTTGCTCCTCCTCTTCTTCCTCTATGTAGTGACATAAATCATTAATGAAGTGACATTTCTGCATCTCTCCTGTCAGTCATAGAGGGGGGAAGGGGGTGGTGGGGGGGTGAGGAGTGTTTTGTGTTCATCTCAACCCCCCCCCCTCTCTCGTCCAATAGGAGCAGTACGTCTTCATCCATGACGCCATCCTGGAGGCGTGTCTCTGCGGGGACACAGCGATTCCGGCCAATCAGCTGCGGTCGGTTTACTACGAGATGAACCGATTGGATCCTCAGACCAACTCCAGTCAGATCAAGGAGGAGTTCCGGGTAAGTGGGTCTGATCCACCCCCACCACGCATCCCGACCACTCCCCCCTAGGGTAACCAACCGGGTGTGTCCAGACGCTGAACATGGTGACGCCCACGCTGCGGGTGGAGGACTGCAGCATCGCCCTGTTGCCTAGGAACCACGAGAAGAACCGCTGCATGGACGTGCTGCCGCCGGACCGCTGCCTGCCCTTCCTCATCACCATCGACGGCGAGAGCTCCAACTACATCAACGCCGCGCTGATGGACGTATGTAACGCGCCCGCCGCCGCACGCTAGCACCTAGCATAGCTGCCACAAACGTTCTATTGTCGTGGCAACGTAATCTAAATAAAGCTTTCTAGCCTGGAAATGATGTCATCGTCTCCTAAAGTTTAGACTTTCCAAACAGCGGGAGACGCACTTCCTGTTTCCTGTTTCAGAGAGAGAGCAGTGTCAGCATACTTGTGGGTTAATGGAGGGTTTAGAAAATCACACACACACACACACACACACACACACACACACACACACACACTCACTTACCACAGTTCAGTCTTGAACATCCTACCCTACCATTTCACCAATAAACAACTCCGTCGTCATGGTAACCATCCAAATATCTGACCACAGAGTGAATTCGGTTCGTCTCTCTCTGAGGCCCGGAGAGGGAAACGTGTGATCAGCTTCGCCACGCCTCAGACGCTCTTTTCACCTGCGTGACATCATTTCCTGCCACGTGACCATATAAGGACGTATGTTTAACCCTTTCAGAGCTACAAGCAGCCGTCAGCATTCATTGTTACCCAGCATCCTTTGCCCAACACGGTGAAGGACTTCTGGCGTCTGGTCCTCGACTACCACTGTACGTCCATCGTCATGCTGAACGATGTGGACCCCGCACAGGTAAACACACACACACACACACACACACACACACACACACACCTGCTCTAACCCGCCGTCCGTCTCCAGCTGTGTCCTCAGTACTGGCCGGAGAACGGCCTCCACCGCCTCGGCTCCCTTCAGGTGGAGTTCGTGTCGGCGGATCTGGAGGAAGACGTCATCAGCCGCATCTTCAGGATCTACAACACGGCCAGGGTGCGTTTGTTTCACGCTCTGACGCCTCCCGTGACGCGGGGCTGAAGCGGGGCTGAAGCGGGGCTTACTCCGCTCCAGTTGAACCCGTCTTTCATCTCCTCCGCTAATGCTGATGGTTGACGTTTAGCCGCTGCTAACTGACGTTACAACCTAACCTGGCTAGCATTAGCGTGTTAGCATCTGAGCTCGCTCAGGTTTACTGTTAGCTTGACTTTATTTCTTTCTCGGCCAATAAATTGTTCTTGGGTAGAATCAACTTTTTTTTTTTACAGAAGCTACTGTTTTCATCCCGGGGTGTGTTTGATTTTGACTCTCTTTAGGCACTTGGTTTTCAGGGTGCGTTTGATTTCTGTCTGCCAGTGTTCGGCTGGTTGCCTTTGATCCGAACCTCCATTTCTTTCCTGTTTCACCAGATTTAGATCAGAGTGCATTTGATTTAAACCTCTTCACCTCCTTGTCGGGCTGAGTTTAGGTTTTGTGGCGTTTGATTTGTGCCCCATTTCCTCCCTGCGTCTCACAAAATTTGGGCTGTTTTTGATCCAGACTCCCGTCTCCACCCGCCCCATCCCTGGCAGGTCACGTTTAGATTTGAGTGTGTTTGATTTGAACCCCTTCTCCTCCCTGTCAGCCCACATTTACGTTAGGATCTGTTTATCTTCCATCCTTTACCTCCCCCACCGTCATCATCCTCTCTCCGCTTGGCTTACCTCTCTTACCTCTTTCATTCCTTCAACTATTTTTTTTCCATTCCCCATTTTTATTTCCTTTAACTCTTCATCCCTTTCTTTACCTCTGCATCATTTTCTTTTATTTCTTATAATTCTGTCATTTCCTATTCTTTTTTTCTTTCCTGCTCTCTATCGTCTGTCCTGTTCATTTCCTCTCCTCCTTTCTACATCTCTTCTGTTTCTCATATTTTCATCTCCTCTTTTCCTTTTTGTTCTTCCTCCACTCCTTCAGTAGTAATTTCCCATGTTTTTCCCTTTTTCCTCTCCTTTCCTTTCCTCTCCTTTCCTTTCCTTTCCTTTCCTTTCCTCTCCTTTCCTTTCCTCTCCTTTCCTTTCCGTTCCTTTCCTCTCCTTTCCTTTCCTTTCCTTTCCTTTCCTTTCCTTTCCTTTCCTTTCCTTTCCTTTCCTTTCCTTTCCTTTCCTTTCCTTTCCTCTTTTCCTTCCCTTCCATTCTTTTCCTTCCTTTCCTTTCCTTTTCGTTTCCTTTCCTTTCCTCTACTTTCCTTTCTTTTCCTTTCCTTTCCTTTCCTATTTCCTTCCTTTCCTGTTCCTTTCCTTGCCTTTCCTTTCCTTTGCCTTTTTCCTTTCCTTTCCTTTTTCCTTTTTTCCTTTCCTTCCTTTCCTTTTCCTTTCCTTTCCTTTCCTTTTTCCTTCCTTTCCTCTTCCTTTTCCTTTCTCTTTCCTTTCTTTCCCCTTTCCTTTTCTTTTTCCTTTTTTCCTTTCCTTTTTCCTTCCTTTCCTTTCCTGTCCTTTCCTTCTCCTCCTTCCTCTTCTCTCCTCTCCTTTCCTTTTTCCTCTCCTCTCCTCCCTCCTTCCCTCCTTTCCTCTCCTCATCGCTTCCTTTCCTTCCTTTCCTTTCCTCCTCCCTCCCTCTCCTCTCCTCTCCTCTCCTCTCCTCTCCTCTCCTCTCCTCTCCTCTCCTCTCCGCTCCTTTCCTTTCCTTTCCTTTCCTTTCCTTTCCTTTCCATTTAACACCTGACACACCTGAGGGTGAGTTTGTTTTTGACCCCCTGTACTCCCTGCAGCCGCAGGACGGGTACCGCATGGTGCAGCAGTTCCAGTTCCTGGGCTGGCCGATGTACCGGGACACGCCCGTGTCCAAGCGCTCCTTCCTCAAGCTGGTTCACCAGGTGGACAAATGGCAGGAGGAGTACGACGGAGGAGAAGGACGGACTGTGGTCCACTGCCTGTAAGGGTCCCCCCCATGGCGCCGCTCGTCCACCAGTGACTGTTGGTCTCCATCTAGTGGTGGAAGGTGGAGCTGTAACGTCCTCTCCTCTCCTCATCCTTGTCTCCTCTCCTCCTCTCCTCTCCTCAGGAACGGAGGAGGTCGCAGTGGTGTTTTCTGCAGTATCAGTATCGTGTGTGAGATGTTACGACAGCAGCGCTGCGTCGACGTTTTTCACGCCGTTAAAACACTGAGAAACAACAAACCAAACATGGTGGACCTGCTGGTAACTGACATGCAAAATTATTCTTGTTATTACTATCATTATTATAATTACTATTATTGTTATTATTATTAGTATTACTATTATTATTATTATTATTATATTGATAATGCTATCATTGTTGTTTTTAGAGTTTGGGTCAAGGTTAGACTATTGTTAGGGTTGGGGTTGATCTTTAACCCTAATTCTGAACCTAATCCTAAACATAACCCTAACCTTAAAGCCAGCCGTAACCCTAAACATAACTCTGCATTTAACCAGAGACCTAATCCTAACCCTAAACCTAACATATTATGACCATGTTATTAACAGGTTTTTGAACTGTTAATACCATGTCATTACACTGGTACTCTAGGGTTAGGGTTAGGGTGGGGCAGTGTTAGTGTTAGGTGTTAGGGTTAAGGTTTGTTTAGGGTTAGGGTTATAACCATGTTATAACCATGTAGTTCGCATGTCATTGCCTATAACCATGTTATGGAGTACCATGGTACTCCAGGTAATACCATTACCATGGTAGTACGATGGTAATTACCATGGTACTCTAGGGTTTGGGTAGGGGTGTTATAACCTTGTTATTACCATCCATCCACAGTTTACAACTGTGTTATTACTATGTTATAACCGTGTTATTACCATGTCATACAAGTTTTGTTAACCATGTAGTTCGCATGTCATTACGTGACATCCATATCATTAGCATATCATTACCAGGTTATAATCGTGTTATTACCATGTTATAACCGTGTTATTACCATGTCAAAGTTTTGTTAACCATGAAGTTCGCATGTCATTACGCTACATCCATATCATTAGCATATCATTACCAGTTTATAACTGTGTTATTGCTATGTTATAACCGTGTTATTACCGTGTCAAAATTTTCTTAACGATGTAGTTTGCATGTCATTACGCTACATCCATATCATTAGCATATCATTACCAGTTTATAACTGTGTTATGACTATGTTATAACCGTGTTATTACCATGTTATAACATGTCATACAAGTTTTGTTAACCGTGTAGTTCGCATGTCATTACGTGACATCCATATCATTAGCATATCATTACCAGTTTATAACTGTGTTATGACTATGTTATAACCGTGTTATAACCGTGTTATTACCATGCCATAAAGTTTTGTTAGCCATGTAGTTCGCATGTCATTACGCTACATCCATATCATTAGCATATCATTACCAGTTTACAACTGTGTTATTGCTATGTTGTAACACAGTTTACAACCGTGTTATTTTCTATGTTATAACCGTGTTATTACCATGCTATAACATGTCATGAAGTTTTGTTAACCATGTAGTTCGCATGTCATTACGCTACATCCATATCATTAGCATATCATTACCAGTTTACAACTGTGTTATTACTATGTAATAACCGTGTTATTACTATGTAATAACCGTGTTATTACTATGTAATAACCGTGTTATTACTATGTAATAACCGTGTTATTACCATGTTATAACCGTGTTATTACCATGTTATAACCGTGTTATTACCATGTTATAACATGTCATACAAGTTTTGTTAACCATGTAGTTCGCATGTCATTACGTGACATCCATATCATTAGCATATCATTACCAGTTTACAACTGTGTTATTACTATGTTATAACACAGTTTACAACCGTGTTATTACTATGTTATAACCGTGTTATTACCATGTCATACAAGTTTTGTTAACCATGTAGTTCGCATGTCATTACGTGACATCCATATCATTAGCATATCATTACCAGTTTATAACTGTGTTATTGCTATGTTATAACCGTGTTATTACCGTGTCAAAGTTTTGTTAACCATGAAGTTCGCATGTCATTACGCTACATCCATATCATTAGCATATCATTACCAGTTTATAACTGTGTTATTGCTATGTTATAACCGTGTTATTACCGTGTCAAATTTTTCTTAACGATGTAGTTTGCATGTCATTACGCTACATCCATATCATTAGCATATCATTACCAGTTTATAACTGTGTTATGACTATGTTATAACCGTGTTATTACCATGTTATAACATGTCATACAAGTTTTGTTAACCGTGTAGTTCGCATGTCATTACGTGACATCCATATCATTAGCATATCATTACCAGTTTATAACTGTGTTATGACTATGTTATAACCGTGTTATAACCGTGTTATTACCATGCCATAAAGTTTTGTTAGCCATGTAGTTCGCATGTCATTACGCTACATCCATATCATTAGCATATCATTACCAGTTTACAACTGTGTTATTGCTATGTTGTAACACAGTTTACAACCGTGTTATTTTCTATGTTATAACCGTGTTATTACCATGCTATAACATGTCATGAAGTTTTGTTAACCATGTAGTTCGCATGTCATTACGCTACATCCATATCATTAGCATATCATTACCAGTTTACAACTGTGTTATTACTATGTAATAACCGTGTTATTACTATGTAATAACCGTGTTATTACTATGTAATAACCGTGTTATTACTATGTAATAACCGTGTTATTACTATGTAATAACCGTGTTATTACTATGTAATAACCGTGTTATTACCATGTTATAACCGTGTTATTACCATGTTATAACCGTGTTATTACCATGTTATAACCGTGTTATTACCATGTTATAACCGTGTTATTACCATGTTATAACATGTCATACAAGTTTTGTTAACCATGTAGTTCGCATGTCATTACGTGACATCCATATCATTAGCATATCATTACCAGTTTACAACTGTGTTATTACTATGTTATAACACAGTTTACAACCGTGTTATTACTATGTTATAACCGTGTTATTACCATGCTATAACATGTCATGAAGTTTTGTTAACCATGTAGTTCGCACGTCATTACGCTACATCCATATCATTAGCATATCATTACCAGTTTACAACTGTGTTATTACTATAAAACAGTTTACAACTGTGTTATTACTATGTTATAACCGTGTTATAACCGTGTTATTACCATGCCATAAAGTTTTGTTAGCCATGTAGTTCGCATGTCATTACGCTACATCCATATCATTAGCATATCATTACCAGTTTACAACTGTGTTATTACTATGTTATAACACAGTTTACAACCGTGTTATTACTATGTTATAACACAGTTTACAACCGTGTTATTACCATGCTATAACATGTCATGAAGTTTTGTTAACCATGTAGTTCGCATGTCATTACGCTACATCCATATCATTAGCATATCATTACCGGTTTACAACTGTGTTATTACTATGTTATAACACAGTTTACAACTGTGTTATTACTATGTTATAACCGTGTCATTACCATGTCAAAGTTTTGTTAACATGAAGTTCGCATGTCATTACGCTACATCCATATCATTAGCATAGCATTACCAGTTTATAACTGTGTTATTACTATGTTATAACCGTGTTATTACCATGTTATAACATGTCATGCAAGTTTTGTTAGCCGTGTAGTTCGCATGTCATTACGTGACATCCATATCATTAGCATATCATTACCAGTTTATAACTGTGTTATTACTATGTTATAACCGTGTTATTACCGTGTCAAAGTTTTCTTAACCATGTATTTCTTATGTCATTACGCTACATCCATATCATTAGCATAGCATTACCAGTTTACAACTGTGTTATTACTATGTTATAACCGTGTTATTACCATGCCATAAAGTTTTGTTAGCCAGGTAGTTCGCATGTCATTACGCTACATCCATATCATTAGCATATCATTACCAGTTTATAACCGTGTTATTACCATGTTATAACGTGTCATGAAGTTTTGTTAACCATGTAGTTCGCATGTCATTACGTTAGATCCATATCATTAGCATATCATTACCAGGTTATAACTGTTATTACCATGTCATAACCATGTTATTATCACGTCATAACCATCCAATCTTGATCTCATCAGTTTTTCTTAGGGTTGGTGTTAGATTTAGAGTTCGACTTTGTGTTAGGATTAGGTTTGGGGTTGGGTTGACCCCTGACCTCAGTCCCTTTTGATTTTATGATTTTCATTCAAAATGTAATTTTTCTTCTTTCCTTTGCCTCTACAGGAACAGTATAAATTCTGTTACGAAGTTGCTCTGGAGTATCTCAACGCTGCTTAGCCTCAACACCAGCAGCCCTTCTTCATCCTCTTCCTTGATGCATAGAGCAGGAGGAAGAACAAGAGGAGGAAGAGGACAGGAGGTCTACTACTGACTGATGAGGGGAACGAGGAGCGACAGGAAGCGGCTGGAGGAAGACGTTTTTGCACTGCCTTGTTTGACTGCGAGCATGGACACACTGAACTCCGACAGACTCACCTTGTGTTTTTATTGTTTTATTGTTGATGAAACTAAAGGAACCAAAACGACTATAGATGAGACAAGAGAAGCTTCTACATCTGCGTTTGATTTTTGCGTCAGAGTGGAGCATCCTCTTTGTCACAGGATGGAACTGAACTCACCTGTGTTCACACGTAGAAACACCTGGAGCTTTCATCTGAAACGGTGTGGTGCTAAAAGATGAAGCTGACAAAAATAGAAACACAACATTTCTGTTTCACCCCACCTGAGCACTTATTCAGGTGTCCATCCACCTGACAGGTGTGGCGCTAATTCAACAACATGATTGTTGCACTTTTGTTTTCATGCACAAACAAAAAGGTAGATTTAATAGTTATTTTTAATCCAGATAATTCCTCTTGCTATGACACAACAACCACTTCTGAAATTATAGCGATGACACAACATTACTGTGGCTCCTCCTCCTTTGTCCGGATGCACTTGAACTCAGCACCTCTGATTTTACTGTTTCTTTGTGTTCAGAAAAAAAGTGGTTTCAAAACAAATAATTTCTGCCTGCTGACAATCATTTCCCAAAACACAACATGTTTCAGCTTTTTTAGCAATTAGCATCCTCCTTAAATGTCTGGTGTAAACATAGAACATTTGGAAAAGAAGGTTTTTCACATTCTCAAGTTTGGCCAGAAGGAATGGAGCCTTTATTGGTTTGGGAAATGGTTGTCTGAGGCTTTACTGGTCTGACTGGGAACACTGGTATGGTTCTTTACAATGCATGATGAGAGATAAAATCTCCCGGTGGCAACTAGGTGGAAGATTTAAAATAATTTTATATGAATTTTCACGTGGAATCAAAACGCTAATAAACTCAGAATGAGTTCAGTTTCACAGATTTGCATGTTTTCATGACAAACGTCGCGTCTCATTGTTTGTGGAGTGACATGACATCAGAGCTCAAGAGTCTTTATCAGGTTTAAATTAGCACTGAAGAGATTAGCCAGCTAACACATTGTTGATAACCCACTGAAATGACATTAAATTTACTTACTAGTAAGCTAACCTGTTAGCTTTAGGCTCACTCTTTTGTTAGAAAGAACACTATGCACAAATAATTAACTTCAAATGTCCTCATCTTAGCTAAACATCAAATTTTTAATTGATCCTCCAGCGTTATGCATCAAAACAAATGACAAATGCAGAGAAATCCGCATGCATACAACCGTCCACAAATCACACAAAGCAGCTATAAAAATAATATTACTGGAGAAACTTCCTTCTTTCTTAAAACAGCTGCTTCAGACAGAGTTAGCTTAGCTTGCTAGCTAGAGGTAATAAAAATCTGTTTGCAGCAGTTGTAAGTGTGATGAAGCTGCTTCCATTTAAGAGTCTTAACTAATCAATGAGGCCCTAATTTAAATCCTGATGACCAAACATTGACTCTACTGAGGTCAACCATTCATCCTTGTCCTGACAAAACCGTCTCCACTCAAGTTTGTCTCACTTGTTTTGGATCCAGACGTTTCAGTTGTATCACAAACTTGTTTTGTGATACGAATGGACGATGCGTTTATGAACACTGGAAGAAAAAAAAAAAAGCAGAAAAGTAGACGTTAATTTGAGATTCTTTATCACCATTTGTTTCCGCAGACGAACCGTCCCTCCCTGTCCATTCGTCTCCTTTCTTTGGTGTTGTTTGACCTTGACTGCTGCATCTCTAAAAAGAAAAAAAAAGTAACTGGATGAGAATTATCCACCCACGTTGTCAGCGTGGGGTCTCTAGTTGTGGTTTCTCTTGTCTTTACTTTCTTTTTGCTGTTTGTTTTCCCCTCAGCACCTGGATGATGCTGGTTTGTGGTTTAGTTTTGTTAAGACACCGATGTGAGATGTTAATAGTGTAAATAGGCAGGAGGAAGCAGGAAGAATATTTATTCCTTCAGTTGTTCTCAGTGTCGTCGTTGTTGTCGTTTGTTCTTGTGAAGCACACAGAGAGAGACAATCATGTTGAATGATTTTAATTCCCGGCCATCAGAACCACGGTTAGACATGTAAAACAAGCTAACCCTGTTGACGTACGGCTGCGGGTCGTCTGGCTCTGCTCACGTCTGGTTGTTATTGAACCCTGTTAATTGGCTCTGGTGCAGATGAGAACATTATTGTACTGAAAGCTTTTATTTATGACGTATGATTCCAAAATACTACGAATAAAAACATGTATACACTCTTCAACTGGAGTTTGATTGCTGATGTCTTTCATTGATCAGGTCGAACATGGTGAACCAAGACCTCAACAAATCTCCACTCCTGCTTGTTACCAACAAAGTAGCGCTAACAAATACCTACAAATGTCATTATTATAAATAGCATCACTTGTTAGCCTACGACAAGCATTAATGTTATCTGACTGACATTTCTGATTTTTATTTCTTTTTCATTTTAAAATACTAATACTGTGATAATAGTTTGAATTAAAAGGTAATATCAACATGCTAATGTTAACATGCTAATGGTATCGTGTCACCATGTCAACATTATTACGTTGGTACAATCACTAATAAGTGAAAACACCACAGAAATCTTAAAATAATCTATTTTTTGTCTCTCTATATTTACTTTGAATTGATGTTTGCATGATTTATTAGATTACATGAGATTAGATTAGATATATTTTGATGTTCCCAAATTGGGAAATTCACGCAAGGAAATTTACACACAAGGACGCACTACAATGTGGACCCATGTAGATAAAAATCCCACTTCTAATATCTAAAATGTCTTTTAATAACTCATCATTTCAAGAGTCACTTCAGAAATACTAGTGCCGTACCTTGTTGCAGTTCGCCCTCTGGCCTACAGGAGGCGGCAGCGAGCAGTTCTACATCCTGCCGGAACATCAGCGAAGAAGAAGTGTTTCCGCTGCGGCCTGTCCCACCGGCGGCGTTTAGCCGTTTTCTCTTTAAAGTTGCGTATTTTTCTTCTTATGAATCTTCCCTGGATTTAAACCGAACGCCGTAAAGCAGCCGCTGGTTGTCGCAGGTAAAACACCCGCTTTGACTCACCGGCGGTGACGGAGGACGGTTGTTAGCTGATGTTAGCGGTGTGCTAATGTTAGCATAGGAGCAAGTCTGGAGACGGAGTCCGCGGTTTGTCGCTTTATTTCAATGGCGGAAACGATGATGGTGAAATTACAAGTTTTAGAACAGAATTCTCTCAACGTGCAGACAGAAATTAAACTAAAACCAGTAGAATCACAACCTGAGCGACGCTAGTAAATCAGCTAATGCTAATATCAGAGTAAACAGCATGGTAGGACCCGGATGTTAGCGCTTCCAGGGGCTGAACGAGCTGAACACCTGCTGATGCTAGCGGGGTTAGCCACCTGGCTAGCTAAGCGGAAGCGGAAGTCAGGCTTCATTCCGGAGGTGTTTAAACTGAATTCACTGCTGTGGGATCGGATTCATCTGAATCCAGTTTACATTGGCGGAAACCAGTTTGGGCTGGGTGAATGAATGACGCCTCTGTCCTTCCTCCCGTCAGAACATGTCTGGGCTTCTGGAGCCTCCTGCGGGAGAACATCTGTGTGTGTTCCTGCTGAGGGAAGCAGGGGAGGAGGAGGAGGACCAGGAGAGGAGGAAGGAGGTGGGCTGCCAGTGGGAGAACCCGGAGGAAGAGGAGGAGGAGAGGAGGGAGGTGGGCTGTCAGAGCGACCCGGCGGAGAAGAGAGACGCTGCTGTCCAGGTGGACCTGCTGACTCAGCAGCTCAGCTTGAGACACACAGGTGAGACACGCCTTCTGAGGGGGGCGGTCACATGACGCCCTTGATGACGTCACACTTCATTCAGACGTCCCTGCACTGATTTGGGTTGGATTAGCACAGATTGCTAAAGCAGCACCCCGGTGAACCGACCCGAGGGGGACACCAGGGGGCAGCAGTGCGCCGCAGGCTGAGCTCAGCGGCGGCGCCAGGCAGCCCTGAGTTCCGTCTGTCAGGGGCATGAACCCAGTCTTCATTTGAGGCCGAGAGGAAGCCTGCAGACGCTTTTTCTGCGTCACAATCACTCAGACACAACCATAACTGAAGGCTAATGCTAACAGCAGGTAGCTGTCGTCATGGAGACACTTTAGTGGGCGTCGATTCTTTGTGACGGACTCGTTTCCTGTCTCTGCAGACTCGTCCGGGATGCTGCTGCAGTGTTTTTCGGTCAGACCTGACGGTCCAGATGGGGGCGCTCTGCTGCAGCACTGCACCACCAACCGGACCAGAACCAGGACCAGGACCATTCAGCCCCCCATTAAACTGTCCCCAGAGCTGGGCGGGCCCAGGTCCCGGTCCCAGAAGAGACCCCCGCCTCAGAGCGGCAACAAGGAGAGTCTGGCACGGCGGCGCCGCCGGGTGGACGCCGTCAGCGAGAACACCCAGGAGGAAGAGGAGGAGCAAGAGGAGGAGGAGGAGGAGGTGGTGGAGGAGGACGGGGGCGATCCCACTTGGGCTCCTCGTGACGGTGAGATCGGACAGACGTCTGGAGATCTGATTCAAGTTATCACCAAAATATCAACAGATTTTACAAAAGAAAATTAAAAAATCAAACATTTTGTTTCTAGTTTGTGCTCAGATTTTTTTTTAAAGAATAGATTTTATTTATCTGTTATCTGCATTTGTCCTGTAAATGTTTGAAAGGTTTTAATACAAAATGAAAATATTTACATTACATTGAATTTTATTGTTAGTAATTAAGAACTTTAATAATTTAGTCACTTTAAAATTTTAAATGCGAAAAAATACTTTAATACAGAATGTTAGTCAACAACGTGATTTATGTTTTAATGTGTCAATTATTATTTATAAACGCTGGACTAGATTTTGTTAAATTAGTTTAAAAATTATTCAAATTGAAAACATGAATTTAAAACTTTTGAAGACCTTAATATTCAGTTTAAAGTAAAGGATCTATTTGATTACATTACAATTATTATCCGTTTCTCATGAATAAATCTCCCCCACCTTCCAGATGTCGACTCCTGCGCGACTCCGAACAACCTCCATCTGAACTCCGACTCCCAGCATGCACCTCTGCAGCCGGTGAAGCTGGAGCCCTGCAGCACGGTGTGCGACGTCTGCGGGAAGGTGATGAAGAACAAGTCGAGCCTGGCGCGCCACTCCTTCATCCACACGGGCAGGAAGCCGTTCGCCTGCCACCTGTGCGAGCTGCGCTTCAATCGCCGTGACAACCTGCAGCACCACCTGACCCACCTGCACCCCAACGGCGTGGCCAAGCTGGAGAAGCCGCGCGCGATGCAGGCGTGGCTGTGCGCCGTCTGCGGGAAGACCTTCAGCTGCCGCTCGCGCCTGAAGACGCATGAGGTCATCCACTCGGGCGTGAAGCCCCACGGCTGCGACCTTTGCCCCAAAGCCTACATGAGGACCAATGACCTGGAGCACCACAGGAAAGTCGCGCACGCCGACGGCGCCGCCGCGCCGCGCCCCAACGCGCTGCTGCTCTGCGACTTCTGCGGGAAGGAGTTCAAGTGCAAGTCGCAGCTCGCCGTCCACTTCCAGACGCACACGGGCGAGCGGCCGCACCTCTGCGACGTCTGCGGGCGCAAGTTCGGCCGCCACTACCAGCTGAAGCGCCACAAGATCCTGGTGCACGCCGGCGGCGGTCGCGGCGAGGAGGAGGAAGAAGGGAACACATCGCCGTACGCCTGCGACGTCTGCGGGAAGCGGGCGAAGTCGGAGGCGCTGCTCGCCGCCCACTGCCGCATTCACTCGGGCGATAAGCCGCACCGCTGCGGCGTCTGCCCACTAAGCTACCAGAGCGCCGCCTGCCTGAAGCAGCACCACGTGCGCGTGCACCTGAGGATCAAGGTGAACGACGCGGCGGCAACCGTCGGCCGCAGGCGGAGCCCGGCGCCGCCCAAGGCGTTCCCGTGTCTGGCGTGCGGGAAGACGTTCCGCTTCAAGTCACTGCTGGCGAGCCACTGCCTGACGCACAGCGAGGCGCGGCCGCACGGCTGCGACTTCTGCCGCCGCGCCTTCCGCCGCCTCAGCCACCTGAAGCGGCACCGCGAGGCAGTGCACGCCAACGGCGAGCGCCCGCCGCAGAGCTTCGTCTGCGGCGTCTGCGGCAAAGACAAGAAGTGCCGCTCGCAGCTCGCCCGGCACGTCATCATCCACACGGGCGAGCGCCCGTTCGCCTGCGACCTCTGCCACGCCCGCTTCAACCGCAGCGGCAACCTGAAGCAGCACAGGAAGCGCGTGCACGGCGTGGAGGAGGCGGTGCTGCCCGAGGAAGCCCCGCCCATCCTGTTCGACGATGACGCGGCGCCGGTCCTGACGTACAAGCAGGAGGAGACAGTGGTGGCCATCGACGATGCCGCCACCGCCGGCGAGGAGGATGGCGCCGGGGATGGGGGGGCCTCGACGGGCGACGGGACGGATCCGGGCGAGCAGCCGGTCGGGTCGTGACCCCCCTCCCGGACTGAGCGCGCTCAGAACTTTGGCGTTTTTGACGTCGATTCTTCCTGATGCTTTAATAAAAAAAAAAAAAAAGACTGAAGATGAAATTAGTGTCAGTTGATCTGTTCCGGCCCTTTAAGGAGTCACATGACCTCTTCTAGCTCCACCTCCACTTCACTTTCTTATTATAATTTTTTTTTTTTTGCTGTCATGAAACGGAGGCAGCCGATTGGTCGAAATCACAGAAACCATTTTATTGGTGACACATTTTTATTATGTTTTTTCTGAGGGTACAAAACAGGACGGGCGGGGGCGGGGCTTGGTCAGCTGATGCTGGGATGAGGCGTTCCCATGGCGACAGAAGCCATTAACTGTGGCGTTAATCTGATTGGTGGTTAATGAAGTTCTTTGTTATTTCTGGGTCACGTCTGATGAGCTGAGCTCTAATCTGGGGGGGGTCTTGGGAGGGGGGGGGTGAACTAATTTAGTTTTCATGGACGAGCCGAGAACCTGGATCTCATTTAGAACCGCTCCGAAATCCAACGCACCCCACTGTGTCTCCACCCGCCTGAGGGGCGCTTCATTTGTTCTCAGCTGATGATTGATTCAATGAAAACATGAAACAATTCACACCGGCCAATCAGAGCTGAGAGGTGTCGGCCAATCAGAGATGAAGGGCTAACAGGTACAGATGACGACCAATCAGAGCTCAGAGACTGACAGGTGGAGCTGGGAGGAGGAAGTGAGGAAAGGAAGTTTGCAAAAGAAGGAAATGAGACAGGAAGTAGGAAGGAAAGGAGGGGGAAGAGGCGGGGCCAGGCAGAGGAAGGGGAGGGGCCAGAACGTGAAGCAGGAACGTGTGAAGAACACCAGCTGGAGGTGACACCATGAAAACCTCTGATGACATCATCACTGTCGCTTGGAGCTCCACCCACTTGATGAAGACGATGGGTCAGGGCGGAGTCATCTGCTGTGATGTCACAGGGTGGGGTCACACCTCCATGGAGTCCGGTTTGGGCGCTCTGGAAATCCACAGGTTTGATTGGTTGATGGCGGTTTTGGTGCGAGGAGTGCTGGGGAGGGAAGAGGGCGTTACCATGGTTACCGCCGGATCAATCGGTTAAAAACAAACACATTAATCAGGTGATCTGGAGGGAACACCTGGACTGAAGCCAGGTACACACACACACACACACACACACACACACACAGCGGGCCCGTCAGAATCACTGAGTCAGCACCAAACACCCCAAAACCTGCCTCCTCAGCAGGAACCACCGCCATCAGCAGATTTACTGGAGGCTGCTGGGAGATGTAGTTCTATTAGTGACTCACCTTCTGCTGAGCATCTGAAAACAACAAGTCCCA
>CM023624.1:640237-785237 GCA_013358685.1 Antennarius maculatus
TCGTCTGGACGGGCACAAGGACACCCGTCACACCCCTTAGCCCACGGATGACCCAACCCCCCCCACCCCGATGGTTGTAACCGTGGCAACTCAGGCCAGAATGGCAACGCGGTGTTAGCTCGGCGGCTACAGCTAGCGCTGAAGCTGACCCGAAGCGGTCTCTTCGACCCAAATCCGACCCGGTTTTGGCGGTTACCACGGTAACGCCGGCTCACCCAGGTCACTGTGGTCGTCCACCAGCAGCACCTCGTGCAGCAGGTGCGCCGGCGTCCGGTCCAGGACGCTGTGGACGGTCCGCAGCAGCGCCGAGAACGCCTCGTTGAAGAAGCAGATGACCACGCTGGCCGCCGGGAGAACCTCTGGGTATGTCTGGTCCCGGCACCTTGAGACAGCAAGGGGGTCACTAACGGGGTCAACAGGGTTCTACCGGGTAACCAGTGCCTGCGAGCCTTACTGGGGGTCTCTGGTGTCGGGCAGCTCGCGGTGGTACCCCAGTCTGGTGGAGATCAGGACGTTGAAGGCGTGGCGGTGGTAGCCGGAGTCCCTCAGCTCCTGGTCGGCCTCGTTAAAGATCATCCCTGAGGAGTCACAGAGACCAGGACTCACAGAGACCAGGACTCAGAGACCAGGACTCAGAGACCAGGTCTCTCAGAGACCAGGACTCACAGAGACCAGGACTCACAGAGACCAGGTCTCTCAGAGACCAGGACTCACAGAGACCAGGACTCACAGAGACCAGGTCTCACAGAGACCAGGTCTCTCAGAGACCAGGACTCACAGAGACCAGGACTCACAGAGACCAGGACTCGCGGTCACACCACCCACCCATCTCTGGCGACAGCTCCACCCCTGCCCCCATCTTGACCGGCGGAGGCTGACGTCCTGCCCTCTGGTCCACCGGGCCCATTGTGATTGGCCTGCTGCGGTGGCGGAGAGGCGTCCTGCCCTGGCCGGGCTCCGCCCCCATGGTGAAGTACAGGTAGAGGAGGACGGACCAGGTTGCCGAGGTGACGAGGCAGCCGTAACAGAAGTACCTCAGTGTCACACTGGCCATGGTGGCCGAGCGAGCATCGCCTTACATCACACTGCAGTGGGGAGAAAGAGGAGCAGGTTCAGTGACCCCGGTTACACGTTCAATTGACCTTTGACCCCCACAGTGAACGCCTCTCTGTTGAGTCACCGATCAGCGATCAGACCAGTTCTGTAATCGGATTACATCTCTGTGGTATCACATGCCTCGGGTGTCACCTGATATCACCTGAGGAGGTGAGTTGAACACGTGTGTATCAGGTGCTGACGTCATCAGCACAGGCCAGACTCCGCTAAAAAAACGTCAACACCAGCACATCGAACAAAGCTGATAAAATGGATTTATCTCTAGAAATAACGGGATGTAATCCGTTAAACAGACGCCGGATTAAAGAGGACAGTCACACAGATGGAGAACAGGGTCACTGCGTCATCAGTCAGCACCGACCCCTCGTTTATTCACGGGTTAGGTTTAAATTAGACGGTTTTTAAACGGACTTTCGTATTGGTTTGTTTTTAACATAACGGATTAGGATAAAATCACCTCTCCGCTCTTCAGATTAAACACTTTGTGCTGCTGCTCCTATGAACTGCTACTAACTTTAAATTACACGAAGAAGGACTGATTTTAACAAATCTGACGGGATTATTCGCGGAATTTAGCACAGGCTAATCCAGCTATGCTAGCAGAGCGCTGCCCGATAATGGAACCCGATAGCGGTACCGCGCTAACGCACAACGTCACGGGGGCTTCCCTCCGAACGGAACCCGCTCCAGAGCCTCCTGTCCTCCCGGTTCGGTCGGCAGGACTTCCAGCAGGATTTCTGGCCGGAACTGCGGATCCACGCTCGGCTCGTTCGTCACGCTGCCATCGTCCACGAGAAGAAGCTCCGTGTCTGCAAGTTTCCTCACAGGAACATCAAGTCAGGAAGCAAAACACAGCCACTTCCGGTCACCGCTTTCACAGTAAAAACCAGACAAACGCCTGTAAAGGAAGTTCGGGTTTTAATTTTCAAAATAAAAGCACAGGCAACTACAAATTGTTAAAGGGATTTGAGAGCCACTCTGGAGACGGAAGCGGCCTCCAGAATGATCCCAGCTTTAATGTTTACGCTGAAGATCCCGTCAGAGAACTTTACAGGTGGCGTAAAGAAAAAAACAATCCATTCATCATGACATTAAGCTCTGAAATAACTGACTCTCATTCCACACATCCGATTTGCATCTTGGAACTTTTCCACATATATATCTATATACGTATGTATATATATATATATATATATTTGAATAAGCTCACTTGAAAAGTTTCACACTGTCACCAACTCCATCCACTACCTGTCAATCAAGCGCCCAACCAATCACAGCACATCTGCCAGTAAGTAATAAAATAGTTTGAGCTAATTCAAATATATAGGTAGGGATATATATAATAAAATGAGTCAGTGTTAAACCAAAGCTGTTCTTTATGTCAGTTTCAGCTCAGCGGCGAGGTGTTTGTCCAGTTGACAGATGGCAGAGATCAGGACTGAACTGGCTTTAACTCCTTTGTTTCGGACGCAGTCGATCACCTCTCCTGCTTTACCTTCACCTTTTTCTTTGAGGATCCGCATTTCTTGAAAATTTAGGACGTGATGATGAAGAAGTTCATCCAGGAGTTGGTTCAAAAGGATTTCAGACACACGCCTAATAAACTCCAGCCGAATTAAGAACAGCCTCTCGTCTGCTGGGACCCCGCCCTCTGCTGGGACCCCGCCCTCTGCTGGGACCCTGCCCTCTGCTAGGACCCCACCATCTGCTGGGACCAAGCTCTCTACTGGGACTCCGCCCTGTGCTTGGACTCCGCCCTGTAGCGGGACTCCGCCCTGTAGCGGGACTCCGCCCTGTAGCGGGACTCCGTCCTGTGCCGGGACTCCGCCCTGTAGCGGGACTCCGCCCTGTAGCGGGACTCCGCCCTGTAGCGGGACTCCGCCCTGTAGCGGGACTCCGCCCTGTAGCGGGACTCCGTCCTGTGCTGGGACTCTGCCCTGTGTCGTAAGACCTGTAAGACAATCGGGGCCTTTATTAATACCCAACAATCACTTTAGAGTTGTAAACTTTAAATTTCCATTAAATTCATCCACTTTAAACTGAATTAAATGTTTTTCTACTGGTTCTGTTCCAGGTGGAAGTAAATGTTCAATTACAAGCCAACAGTGGTCAAACAGTAACTTCAGCTTTAAGTGCAGTTTAATGAAAACAAAAAATTTAATTTGGGTAAAAACATTTTTTGGATTAAAATTGTCATTTCTATTTTTCTATGAATAAAACAGGTGATAAATCTTCATCCTTCTCTCTGGTGTCTAAACCCATCCTCCTGCAGAAGAGAGAAAGGGTTACCTTGCATGTACAATGACCGTTTCCAGACTTCCTGTCTCTCTTGGTTCTGGACCATCAAAGTCACTCGCTCTGGGATCGTAGTCAAGATAACTTCAAAAGTTGGATGGAAATTTGGCCCCGTCTTTGAGTCAAACTTGATACTCTGAAAACCAGAAGCAGCATCCAGTTACCTTCTGACGGATTGAGAACTTTGTATTTTCTTTTGCTGATTGTGATGCTCTTTAGAATCAACAGCACTAAGGTGATTTAACTCACGTCGGGTTGCACTGGCAACACCTCAGAGTCACAGATCAGGAAGCAAGTTTGCCCAAATTCAAGAGGCAGCTGACAGTCAGAGGAGATCCTGAGGTTCTCAGCACCTACTTGCTGGTTGGCAACCTTCAACAAGAAGACATCTTTGTCAAGGAGTTGCTTGAAAACATCCATGATGACCCAACGACTTAACAAGGTTCTGTTTCCCCGTGCCGGTTGTTCACTAAACTCTTGGACAGATTTCCACGAAATCTCACAGAAAGGAACCCTGGAATTTGGCATTGGTCTGGATCCAGGAAGCCACTAGCATATTCCTCAATACTGTCAGTCATCTTTTGACGTTTATCCTACTTGTGCAACCATTTTTATGAAAAACTGGCAGGAAATGGTTGTGCTGATTGTGCAAAAGGTAATTTCATAGCTTCTTTCCTGTTTCATCTTCAAACAAATTCAAACATTCTTGGAAACACCTCAAGGAGTTTTGTAAACCCTCCTGACAAACCAAGAAACAAAGCAACGGATATGAGACAGGACTTCCTCGATGGAGGAAACCAAATGCATGATGTCCTCTCAAACTGATGGAAACACTATCCTTGAGGGTAACTGCTCTGAAGGAGACATCAACTGACAAAGCATTAAAGCAACACGAGCATCACTGACAATCGACCTTCCTGTCCATCAGGGACTACAGGAACAGAACTGGCCCCCTTTACCTCGTTAAGAGGGATGTTGTCCTGCAGCAGAAAGACGTCCATCTTCGGGCACATTATGGATTGAGGTTGAAAGAACAGCAGAACTTGCACTTTTACCGGCAGTGATGTGTTCCAAAACCTTTTCAAGTAATCCCAGACCAGGCCAAAGAGGGACAGGTGGGACACCGTCACAACCACATGGGTGTGTGTGATCCGCAACGGGTCCAAAATGCTCATCCCGTCATCAGTGAAGTGGACCACGGACAAAATGCCATCAATGAGTAACGCTGTGAAAGCAAACCATCGTCAAACCAGCGACACGGCCACACAGAGGGTCGTAGGTTCTACTCATCCGTTGCTTACCTTCTTCCGTTTCACAATGAGGCAGCTGAAGCTGAGAGATGGCAGCCTCCTCTGAACACATGATGTTGAACAGCAGCCCTGCTGCTACTTTGCCAGCTGATTGGATGAGGTTCTCGTCCCATTGGACAGTCTTGTACTCCAACATTGCCTCCTTGGCCATAACAAAAACTAGTCTGGTCAAGGCGCACTGGTATGCTCCTGAAACAGGACACTGGAACCTGCAGAACAAAATGGGTTCTACGTGTCTGACAGGATGTCATTGGAAACACAGAAATCACTCCCCTCGTCCAACGGACCAATCATGTTTGGAGAAGACAGGAAGCTTAAAGTACGTCACGTTTAGAGTAGCATTGATCAAACGTCACTCCGTTTTGTTCTTTGACTCTTTTGGTCTAAAGAGCTAAAGAAGTCTGGTATGAACGACGACTTCCACATTTCACCGTCTGGTTACCTGTATGTGGTTTTCCCAGAAACGGTCAGCAGTTCAGGTGTGAAAACAGTTACCTACAATGGAAAAAGGACCAAAATGAGTAAAGAAGACCGGACCGGACCAGGATCCTCAACAGCACTGTTCAAATGGTCTGGAATTGAATCGCTGAGGGACTCAAACAGAAAACGTGCCAGAAAAGTTCTCTGAATCAGCAGGTTTCCCCACCTCTAAACCCTCGCCACCACCCCCTGTGGGTGAGAGTGGATCATCTGGGCCCCAACTCTGGGGAACCACACATGGTTCCACTAGAAGATGAGGAGACTCGTCATCCAAAGGCACCCCTCCGGTGTCCGTGGACTCCACTATGTTAGGTGAGGTTCTTTTTCCTCCGTCACTAATCCTGCGGGATTAAACACACAAAACCGTCATCCAAGACCTCGTGTTGAACCTCTGACCCCCCCTTGCACAGGTAAACCGCTAAACCGGTGAGTTCACAACAGGAACGGGTTCTTACTGTGTGCCCGAGGGTCCAGGTCCACAACTGGTGGCTGCATGCGGACCTTGTTGTCGAATGGTTATGTCACTCAGGACCGAGCATCCAGTCAGGGTCACAGGTAAACCCTTAGCATTGGAGAAGCTAGCAAAACATTTCAGATGCATTCATATCAACAATGACCATATATGGACAACACTATGCCTGTATGCAAATGATCAGACGCCCTCCAATCAACAAACAGTTCGAATGAGACTCGCAACAAACCTCAGAGTCTCCAGCCGACATTTTGGATTCTCCAGAAGGTCCTCCAGCAGCTCCACCCCTGAAAACTGCAGGTCGTTTCCTCTCAGCTGAAAATCCCGTGGATAGATTCCTCTCAGCCGCAAATCCCGCCTATAGCTTTCTCTCAGCTTCATATCCCCAAGGTTGTTTCCTCTCAGCTGCAGTTCTCTCAGGTGGGACGGGTTGGACTCCAGAGCTGATGCCAGGAACAAGCAGCTGACCCCTGACAGCTCACACCGTTGAAGTCTGGACACACAGGAGACGTAGCAGGAACAGGTCCAACACCATCACAGCTTCTTTCGTGGTTTTCAATGCATCTGTGACGGGGAACTGACCTCAGAACCTCCAGTCTGCCACGGGGATCCTCCAGAAAACCAGAAAGCTGCTCCACTCCAGAATCATGAAGCTGGTTGTCACTCAGCTCCAGATCGCTCAGACGGGACGGGTTGGACTTCAGAGCTGAGGCCAGGAAGGAGCAGCTGAGCTCTGACAAACCACAGTCACCCAGTCTGGATGGAAAAATCCAGGTTCAGGTTTGAATATGCTGCTCTAAGAAACCAATCAGTGACCGGCGTGGAGACAGCCAGGGAACGAACCTCAGAACCTCCAGTCTGCATTCTGGACTCTCCAGAAACCTGGACAGCAGCTTCACTCCTGAGTCCCTCAGCTGGTTGTACCCCAGGTCCAGTTCTCTCAGGTGGGACGGGTTGGACATCAGAGCTGAGGCCAGATGTATACAGCTGCCCTTTGACAAACTGCAGTCCCACAGTCTGAATAGAGACACAACAAATTGGTTCAAAAAACAAATACAGGCGTTCCGAGTGTAAATAAAGTTGTTCTGTTGTTAATTAAACACAGAACTGACCTCAGAACCTCCAGTCGACAGCCTGGAATCTTCAAAGCCTCAGACAGCAGACACACTCCTGAGTCCTTGATCTTGTTGGTACTCAGGTCCAGCGCTCTCAAACGGGACGGGTTGGACTTCAGAATGTCTCTCAGGGAAGGACAGCTCTCATCAGTCAAGCTGCAGCTCCACAGGCTGAATCCAGAATCCACAACAGAACATTAGAAGTCATTGCTCAGTACCCAAAGATCTAGACTGACAGAGAGGGTAACCTGGTACCACTTCAACAAAGAACCGCAAGCAGCGGGTCGACTTAAAAGATTCCTGCTGAGCAGAAGATACGATGCAGGAGCTTAAAGTTCCCCAAAACACCCATTATGTCTCAATGAATTCTGGGAAAAAAGATCAATTAACTGATCCTAGTTCAAACTGTCAAAGTCGTTCATATAATTAATGAGTCAAGGTCGTCTGCGGAAGTTCAGAGTCAAAGTCATCAGGATCAAGGTTCTTTTAGCGATGGTCAGTTCTGTTCTGTGTGGGGTTGTATCTTGATATCAATCCTGATGATCGGTTCTTCCACAGCTTCAACTTCATGTGGACGACCAGTAAGAACCTGGGGCATCTTGAAGAGTCCTTCTAAACCCCAACTGTGGCTTAACAGGTCATGTGACTTCAAAGGAGTCTTTACCCTTCTTTATCAGAATAAACATCTGAAGATGACTTCACCACCTGCAGCACATACTGACAATTCTGACATCGAACTGATCTCAGTACTGTCTTGAAAAAGATGTCGACTGACCTCAGAGTCTCCAGCTGGCACTTAGGCCTCCTGAGAAAGAGTTGAAGAATCCTCACTCCTGAGTCCGTCAGGCGGTTCTCACTTAAGTCCAGCTCCCTGAGATGGGACGGGTTGGACCACAGAGCGCAGGACAAACGCTCACAGCTGCTCACGGACAAATTGCAACGCAGCAATCTGAATGAAGAACACATGTGAACACAGATTAATTCAGGGTAGCACTGCTGCCCTGCAACAAGAAGGTCCTGGTAGTTCAGGCTGGGCCCTGGGCTTTCTCTGAATTCTCTGGTTTCTTCCCACCAACAAAACATGGGTTTGAGTTCCGCATTGGTGTGAAAGTGATCGGTTGTTTGTTGCTCTATGTGTGCTGAATCCACAACTTGTCCAGAGTGAATCCTGCATCACACCCAAAGTTAGCCGTGATCCTACATGGGGTAAGCAGCTACAGAAAATGCCAAGCCTAGTCCATCCCATAACCCCTGATGGTGGTTGTCATCACATGGTATATCTTGGGCAAATGAACCCTTCCGGTGCCCATCCCCTCCTGGTTGGATGCAGTTCAACGTTATACCCAGGTGAAGGAATAAAAGTGTTTAGGTGTTAAAGGTGTAGCTCCACATTAATTCATCGTAGTCAACAAGTTTTCAACTTGAAAATGTCAAAAGAAAGTCTAGGAACAGACCTGAGAGTCTCGAGTCGACAGTTAGGACTCTTCAGTCCAGCAGACAGCAGCGTCACACCTGACTCTGGCAGGTCATCGTTGTAACTCAGGTCCAGCTCTCTCAGATGGGACGGCTTGGACTTCAGGGCAGAGGCCACGACTTGGCAGTGAGACTCAGAGAGTCCACACCAAGAAAGTCTGTCAGGGCAAACGGATTAGAAAATATACGGGTAACAAATTTAATTCAGGCATTTAGTTCAACAGAATTTGTCCGGGAGGCAATTAGGTGATTTAATTTCTAGTTTTCTTCCTTCCTACCGTCCACTGTGTGTTTTATTGAATCCTTTCAAACCTTCACGAGGTCTCCAGTTCACAAACAAACCTATGATACTCTACATAAGAACCAGAACAACTCCCCTCTGGACTTACATTGCCTTTCTGCAGTTCCTTACAGCTGGAATCAGTCTGTGTTGTCCTTCTATTGATGCGTTATACATCCTCAGGTCCAACTCATCCAGAACCTGGTCTGACATCTGCAGCACATAGGCCAGACCTGAGCAGTGGATCACTGAGAGTTCCTTCTCTGACTTGTTCTCTGACTTCAGGAACTCTTGGACCTCCTGATGGACTGATTGGTCCTTCAGCTCCATCAGACAGAGGAAGATGTTGATGCTCCTGTCAGGAGAGATATTTTTGCTGTTCATCTCCTTCAAGTTGATGATGGCTCTCTGGAAGACTCTTGGACTGTTGTCCATCTGACCCAGTAGACCCCTCAAGAGTTTCTGGTTGGACTCCAGAGACAAGCCATGAAGGAAGCGGACCAACAGGTCCAGGTGACCATTTTCATTTTCAAGGGATTTCTCCATGGCTCTCCTCAGGAAGACATCAAGAGGAGAGTCATTGTAGTTTGGTCCCAGGAATGCCTTCAGAACCTTGGTGTTCCTATTGGTGTAGCAGTGGATCATGTAGACTCCAGCCAGGAACTCCTGAAGGCTCAGATGGACAAAGCAGTAGACGCGTTTCTGGAAGATAACACACTCTGTCCTGAAGATCTCTGTGCAAACTCCTAACTTCACCAAGACCTCTGAGACATCAAGACCACACCGCTCCAGGTCTTCTTGGTAGAACATGATGTCTCCTTTTTCCAGATGTTCAAAGGCCAGCCTCCCCAGCTTCAGAAGAAGCTCTTTGTCAGCCTCCATCAGCTCCTGTAGACTCGTCTCCTGTGCTTCACCGGACATCTGCTTCTTCCTCTTTATCAGGACCATCAGGAAGTGTGAGTACATGTCGGTCAGGGTCTGGGGCAGCTCTCCTTCTGGGTCTGTGGTAAACATGTGGTCTAGAACTGTAGCAGTGATCCAGCAGAAGACTGGGATCTGACACATGATGTGGAGGCTCCTGGACGTCTTGATGTGGGAGAAGATTCTACTGAACTGGTCCTCCTCCCTGAACCTCCTCCTGAAGTACTCCTTCTTCTGGTCGTCGGTGAAGCCTCGGACCTCTGTTACCCTGTGCACATAATTATGAGGGATCTGATTGGCTGCTGCAGGTCTGGAAGTGATCCAGAGGAGAGCCGAGGGAAGCAGATTCCCCCTAATGAGGTTTGTTAGCAGGTGGTTGACCGAGGACTCCTGAGTCACATCAGAAATGCGCTTCCTGTTCCTGAAGTCCAATGAGGGTCTGCTTTCATCCAGGCCGTCAAAGATGAACAACAGCTTCCAGGAAGTGATCTTCTCTGCTGTGACCTTCTGGAACGCTGGATGGAAAACCCGGAGCAGCTGGAGAAGACTGTACCGCTCATCTCGGATCAGGTTCAGCTCTCTGAACGATAGTGGGACCACCAGACTGACGTCTTGGTTCTCCGAGCCCTCGGCCCAGTCCAGAGTGAACTTCAGCACCGAGAAGGTCTTTCCAACACCGGCGACGCCGTTGGTCAGAATGACTCGGATGGGCGTCTGCTGGTGGGGTAAGGCTTTAAAGATGTCGTTGAACCTGATTGGAGTTTCCTGGAGGGTCTCCATCCTGGAAGTGGTCTCAAGCTGCCACACTTCATGTTGGGTATTAATGTCTTCACTCTGTCCCTCTGTGATGTAGAGCTCAGTGAAGATCGTGTTGAGGAGGGTTCCACTTCCTGTTTCATTGGTTCCTTCCTTCACACGTTCACACCTCCTCCTCAGGCTGATCCTGTGTTCTTCCTGAACTTCCAGGAGAACCCAGTCTGCTGAGAGAAGGAACACGTTAAGACCAAAGACCAAGGATCCTGTTTAAACATGGTCCATGAACCTGGCAGAGACCCTCATCTGGTGCTGGACCAATGTGGGCACTGGGTGTGGAAACCATGTGTTGGACAATGTGACCCAACAACCAACAGGTAAACAAAATGTGAAAAAAATGATGAATTTAAACAATTCTTCAAAGTTAATGTAACATCAAACAACAACAGACAACGTGATGTCATCAGCAAACAGCTGTTACTTTCTACAATGTTGGAGAGCGTCCACACTGGGGACAGGAAGCCTCCTGATGTACCTGAACAAGATGAAACTGGATCCTTCAGGACGTCCACCTCCTCTTCCTCCTCCTTCCTGTGGAGATGTAAACATTCTTTAAAACCTTTCGTTGGTGGAGACCAACCAAAAGCTCTCAAGAGCTCAACTAACCCAAACCTAATTATCCTGAATGTAGACATGTTGAAAGCAGGCATCATCTTACTGGAGGCGTTGGTCGTCTGAAGGTCCAGGTCCAACGTTGAAGTTCAGAGGCTCATCTTTAGAGACATTGCTCCTGGCCGACAGATCGATGGACTCCAAACCCACGGTCCTGTGGAGACACATGTTTTACACATGTGCAACTAACACGACACATGATCATATTGTCATGGTAACAACAGAGCTCATGCTTCTGGACTGTTCTCTCCTGGTTTTCCTGACTCCATCAGTCCCTGACGGTCCGGTTTGTAAGGACTAGTGTCTTCAGTTCTTCTAGAGACCCTGTTAAAGTCAATAGCGTGAAGAAGTCCTGAACCGATAATGTAACAATAATAATGTAATAACTTTTGGCCGATTATGTAATAACTTATTCGTAACTCTAACCCTTAATTATTACATTATTATACAAAAGTTATTAACTTATCTGTTCCTAATAATTTTTAGCCACTCTGACCTTTTATACTCTCGCGGGCCACATAAAATGATGTGGCGGGCCACATTTGGCCCCCGGGCCTCGAGTTTGACACATGTGCATTAGCGGAATATTGCTGGGGGGCTGTTCATGTCAACACCCCCAGATTTAGTGGGGGATAAACAACTGGTCTCACCCTGTCCACGGTGATTCTGGGTTTGCGGGGATCTGTAGTTCTTCTCTGCTGCTCATCGTGGGGTTCCTGATCTTCCCTGGGGGAGGACAATTCTTACATTCGTGCTTCAACAAACTGAACAGAAGCAGAACAGAAACAACCTTTGGTGCTGCTGAAGCGAGTCTGATGACGTCAGAGCCTAAAACCCGTTAACGATGACGGCTTCCACTCTTCTGGAGTTGTTTAGACGAACTACTTCCTGTTGTGAAAACCCGCCACAACCACGTCTGACGTCAGCCTCCACTCCGCGCACCGGAAGTCTGCTTTTAACGGTGTCCGGTTGGACTTCCAGCAGCCCGGTCGTCCTCAGCTCGGACCGGCCGGTCGGTGAACGCGTCTCAGCTCGACGGACGGAGCTCACCTGGAGTCTCCTCCCCAGCGGAGACACTTCCTCCTTCAGCCCGGGACGGTTCCCGGTCCAGGCGCCCCCTGGTGGCGCTGCAGCGACACGGCAGCCCGAGAAGAGGGCAGGAGGTCTGGTCTTTCCACACAACACGAGGAATGGAACCACAGTAGTCCACTAAAGAAGTGAAGAACTCCAAACAGGTTTGATGTTTTAGATTCTTTCCCTCCATGAGCGTCTTTAAGGTCGTCTCCTGAAAGGGTTTGGTCTTAAAGGAGCTCCCAGAGGTGCTGAGCACTTGTTGGACCTTTACCTTCACTCTGTGGTCTATCTAGAGCGGGTTAAGGTCGGGTCATCTCATACCCCATCACTCCTCCACAGCTCTGGTCCTAATCTGAGGTGACATTAACTTGACCGGTGAGGTGACCCCTGGTCTTCAGGTCCTGGTTGGTCCTCACCTGAGCCGGTTTTGTCGTAGCGCTCCGGGTAGTGATGTTCACTCTGTTTCGGCGCTCAGATACGCGCCCCAGACTTTTATGTCTGCTTCAAACATGGAAAAACCACGTGACTGATGACGTTTGAAACACTCAAGTGCGTCCAAACACGAAGCTCTTCATTCACCAGGTGAACCAGTTTAGTGGTTCGGATCAGTGGGCGGGGCTTCAAAACACCAGCCCTATGTATATATCGCTGGAGAGCTCCTTCAGCGATAGGTGGCTTCACCCGAGATGCGTGAAGGAACGCTATCACAGGTCCTCCCCACCCACGGCTGTCAGGTTATACAACCAGCAATCCTCCCAGCAGACCACTCAGAGAACATCAAAATTGAAAGCCGGATGATGACCAATATAATCAGTAACCTGTAGCTTGTAGTGCTAATATAAATTGGAAATTGTTGATAATATATGTTAATATGTCTATCATCTGTGAATATGTACATTTCATATGCTACATATGCTAATATGTATGCATTATTCAAGTATGTATGTATGACACCCCCCCCCCCGCGCTGCCACAATCGCACAAATTTCCCCACTGTGGGACAATAAAGGGTTATCTTATCTTATATACAAGTGAGAAACTGGAAATTCCACAATAAAACAATAATATCAGACTTCATACCAGACATATGTACATACATACCACAAATGTAGTGGTTTATAAACCAAACGCACCAAACGTAGTCAAAAATCACCGTGACGGAATGACTTTGTGTTGGCCAATCATGGATGGCGCTGGGTGGGCATTGTGAAGCTGTAGATGAATGCTAGCAGGCTAACTGGAGAAAGAAAGCTAACTAATGATGAGATTAGGGAAGGAGCTAATGCTAAAGAAAAGGCACCTGTCAGAAGACCAGGTGTTAAAGAAATGTTGGAGGAGTGATGGTTCTGTTTGTGACTACATGAACACAACGGTATGGAGTTACTAAAGAGCATTTCTGTCAGCCCCCCAGGAGCATTGTGGGTACCACATGGATTGTCCCATTCCAAATGTAAACCATAGCTGGACAGACTGTTGGTGCTAGCAGCTAGTTTCACTCACAAATGGTTTTCTGTGTCGTTCTGCTGTTTGGACTCTCTGCTCACTAACATGAACATTGTTAACAGTTCTGACTCTCTAAAAATATGTTATCGTTAGTGATGGGCAGATGAAGCTCCATGAAGCATTGAAGCTTTTCATCCCAATCGGTTCACTGCAGTTTGAAGCTTCAAGAGGATTAATTTGCTCTAGTGCAACACGTACTGGAGAGTAAAACATCAGTTTGTATGAGTTTGAAGTGTGTGGCGTTTAGCAGAGAGCCTGTGAATAAAACCATCAGCAAAATAAGGAAGTATGCAAAACATGTATATTTTAGTGATGGCAGTACATTGTGTGTGTGTGTGTGTGTGTGTGTGAAACAAATAAAATAAATCTGTTAATAATTCCCGTAGGGAAATTACTTTTGTTTAACTCCAAATGGTTGCACACATATATAGTACACACACACACACACACACACACACACACACACAGACACACGGACACACACACACACACACACACACACACACACACACACACACACACACACACACACACACACACACACAGGCAGTATGAAAAATGATCATTTGGACATGATGAAAATCCAGTAATCATGTCCAGTGAGGAGAGGGTGGTTGGGGTTGGGGTATGGACAATGATTGTGCTTTTGTAACGTTGAGGTATAGCCAGTGGTTATGTTTGGGTCATATCATTGATTTTTATTTGAGTGCAAGTGTATTTTAAGCATAAGTGCGTTGATCAACATGTTTATAAGCAGTACAACTCAGAACGGGACAAGGACATGTGGAAATTCACACCATACCTCTTGGAGGACGACCTCCATTACAGAGTTCTCCCACCAGCAGGCAGCGCGTCCCGGTCTGACCCAGAACTGGAGTTGGTGAGGAACATGAATGAATGAATGAATACTGTATATAAACTTTATGACTCAAATAAAGAAACAGAATGCATGAATACCCAATTGTCAAGCATGTTCATCAATGCGTCTTCGACTTCTTCTTCTCATTTCGGCTTTTCCCTTCAGGGGTCGCCACAGCGAATCAGTGTCCTCCATCTAACCCTGTCTTCTGCATCCTCTTCTCTCACACCAACTACCTTCATGTCCTCTTTCACTACATCCATAAACCTCCTCTTTGGTCTTCCTCTAGACCTCCAACCTGGCATTTCAAAACTCAGCATCCTTCTACCAATATATTCACTATCTCTCCTCTGGACATGTCCAAACCATCTCAGTCTGGCCTCTCTGACTTTATCTCCAAAACCTCTAACATGTGCTGTCCCTCTGATGTACTCATTCCTGATCCTATCCTTCCTGGTCACTCCCAGAGAGAACCTCAGCATCTTCATCTCTGCTACCTCCAGCTCTGTCTCCTGTCTTTTCCTCAGTGACACTGTCTCTAGACCAAACAACATCGCTGGTCTCACCACAGTTTTGTACACCTTTCCTTTCATTTTAGCTGAAACTCTTCTATCACACATCACACCTGACACTTTCCTCCACCCATTCCATCCTGCCTGGACACGCTTCTTCACCTCTTTTCCCCACTCTCCATTGCTCTGGACTGTTGATCCTTATTAATCCTTAATCCTCCACCTTCTTGATCTCTTCTCCCTGTAACCTCACTCTTCCACTTGGGTCCCTCTCATTCACACACATGTACTCTGTCTTACTGCGGCTAACCTTCATCCCTCTCCTTTCCAGGACAAACCTCCACCTCTCTAGCTTCTCCTCCACCTGTTCCCTACTCTCACTGCAGATCACAATGTCATCTGCAAACATCATAGTCCATGGAGATTCCTGTCTGACCGCTGTAACATACTTCTAACATACCGTTCTAACATACTTCTCTGCCACTCCAGACTTCCTCATACAATACCACAGTTCCTCTCTAGGCACCCTGTCATAAGCTTTCTCCAGATCTACAAAAACACAATGCAGCTCCCTCTGGCCTTCTCTGTACTTCTCTATCAACATCCTCAAAGCAAATACTGCATCTGTAGTACTCTTTTTTGGCATGAAACCATACTGCTGCTCACAAATGTTCACTTCTGCCCTTAGTCTAGCTTCCACTACTCTTTCCCATAACTTCATTGTATGACCCATCAGCTTTATTCCTCTGTAGTTGCCACAACTCTGCACATCTCCCTTGTTCTTAAAAATGGGCACCAGCACACTTCTCCATTCATCAGGCATCTCCTCACTCCATTCCATATAAAAAAAAAAAAAAAAATATATATATATATATATATATATATATATATATATATATATATATATATATATATATATATATATATATATATATATATATATATATATATATATATATATATATATATATATATATATATATATATATATATATGCATATATATAAAATTGAAGACTCGGTGTTAAACCAAAGCTGTTCTTCATCTCAGCTTCAGCACAGCGGCGAGATGTTTGTCCAGCTGACAGATGGCAGCGATCAGGATCAAACTGGCTTCATCTCCTTTGGCTTGTACGCAGTCGATCACGTCTCCTGCTTTACCTTCAGCGTTTCCTTTGAGGATCCGCATTTCATCACGATTTAGGACGTGATGATGAAGAAGTACATCCAGGAGTCGGTTCAAAACGGGTTCAGACACACGCCTAATAAACTCCAGCCGAATTGAGGACAGCCTCTCGTCTGCTGGGACTCCGCCCTGTAGCGGGACTCCGCCATGTGCTGAGACTCCGCCCTGTGCTGGGACTCCGCCCTGTGATGGGAGACTCTTCTGTAGAATTTCTCTTATACCTGTAAGACAATCGGGGCCTTTATTAATACCCAACAATCACTTTAGAGTTGTAAACTTTAAATTTCCATTAAATTCATCCACTTTAAACTGAATTAAATGTTTTTCTACTGGTTCTGTTCCAGGTGGAAGTAAATGTTCAATTACAAGCCAACAGTGGTCAAACAGTAACTTCAGCTTTAAGTGCAGTTTAATGAAAACAACAAATTTAATTTGGGTCAAAACATTTTTTTGGATAAAAAATTGTCATTTCTATTTTTCTATGAATAAAACAGGTGATAAATCTTCATCCTTCTCTCTGGTGTCTAAACCCATCCTCCTGCAGAAGAGAGAAAGGGTTACCTTGCATGTACAATGACCGTTTCCAGACTTCCTGTCTCTCTTGGTTCTGGACCATCAAAGTCACTCGCTCTGGGATCGTAGTCAAGATAACTTCAAAAGTTGGATGGAAATTTGGCCCCGTCTTTGAGTCAAACTTGATACTCTGAAAACCAGAAGCAGCATCCAGTTACCTTCTGACGGATTGAGAACTTTGTATTTTCTTTTGCTGATTGTGACGCTCTTTAGAATCAACAGCACTAAGGTGATTTAACTCACGTCGGGTTGCACTGGCAACACCTCAGAGTCACAGATCAGGAAGCAAGTTTGCCCAAATTCAAGAGGCAGCTGACAGTCAGAGGAGATCCTGAGGTTCTCAGCACCTACTTGCTGGTTGGCAACCTTCAACAAGAAGACATCTTTGTCAAGGAGTTGCTTGAAAACATCCATGATGACCCAACGACTTAACAAGGTTCTGTTTCCCCGTGCCGGTTGTTCACTAAACTCTTGGACAGATTTCCACGAAATCTCACAGAAAGGAACCCTGGAATTTGGCATTGGTCTGGATCCAGGAAGCCACTAGCATATTCCTCAATACTGTCGGTCATCTTTTGATGTTTATCCTACTTGTGCAACCATTTTTATGAAAAACTGGCAGGAAAGGGATGTGCAGAATGTGCAAAAAGTAAATTTAATGGCTTCTTTCCTGTTTCATCTTCAAACAAATTCAAACATTCTTGGAAACACCTCCAGGAGTTTTGTTAACCCTCCTGACAAACCAAGAAACAAAGCAACGGATATGAGACAGGACTTCCTCGATGGAGGAAACCAAATGCATGATGTCCTCTCAAACTGATGGAAACACTATCCTTGAGGGTAACTGCTCTGAAGGAGACATCAACTGACAAAGCATTAAAGCAACACGAGCATCACTGACAATCGACCTTCCTGTCCATCAGGGACTACAGGAACAGAACTGGCCCCCTTTACCTCGTTAAGAGGGATGTTGTCCTGCAGCAGAAAGACATCCACCACCGGATACCCTACGAATGGAGGTCTAAGGAACAGCAGAACTTGCGCTTTTACCGGCAGTGATGTGTTCCAAAACCTTTTCAAGTAATCCCAGACCAGGCCAAAGAGGGACAGGTGGGACACCGTCACAACCACATGGGTGTGTGTGATCCGCAACGGGTCCAAAATGCTCATCCCGTCATCAGTGAAGTGGACCACGGACAAAATGCCATCAATGAGTAACGCTGTGAAAGCAAACCATCGTCAAACCAGCGACACGGCCACACAGAGGATCGTAGGTTCTACTCATCCGTTGCTTACCTTCTTCCGTTTCACAATGAGGCAGCTGAAGCTGAGAGATGGCAGCCTCCTCTGAACACATGATGTTGAACAGCAGCCCTGCTGCTACTTTGCCAGCTGATTGGATGAGGTTCTCGTCCCATTGGACAGTCTTGTACTCCAACATTGCCTCCTTGGCCATAACAAAAACTAGTCTGGTCAAGGCGCACTGGTATGCTCCTGAAACAGGACACTGGAACCTGCAGAACAAAATGGGTTCTACGTGTCTGACAGGATGTCATTGGAAACACAGAAATCACTCCCCTCGTCCAACGGACCAATCATGTTTGGAGAAGACAGGAAGCTTAAAGTATGCCATGTTTAGAGTAGCATTGATCAAACGTCACTCCGTTTTGTTCTTTGATTCTTTTGGTCTAAAGAGCTAAAGAAGTCTGGTGTGAACAACGACTTCCACATTTCACCGTCTTGTTACCTGTATGTGGTTTTCCCAGAAACAGTCAGCAGTTCAGGTGTGAAAACAGTTACCTACAATGGAAAAAGGACCAAAATGAGTAAAGAAGACTGGACTGGTCCAGGATCCTCAACGGCACCATGTACAGGATCTGGAGTTGGATCTCTGAGAGCTTAAAATGGACATGGTCCAGAGTCAAAGTTCCAGCCAGTTAGCAGTTGGAGCGGTGGATTTTGTCGAAATCAAACATCAGTTGTTTCTTAGAGTCTTTGAGCACAAGGCCACATATCTGGAACCTGCAACTATTTGTGCTGAGAAACAATAGAATAATGATCAACTATACAGCTGCTGTGTCTCACTGTGTCTCCTGTGTGGTCGGGGGTGGAGCCCCCTGGCCTCGGCGGCGTGGTAGTGATGAGGTTCTCCAGTTCCACTATGAGCTCTCGCAGCACCGACATGGAAACTGTTTCTCCGGAGTTATGGAGCACTTTGACGGCGGTGTGATGCTCCGCCTGGCGGAGGTCCACACCGTTCACCTGAGACCAAACGGATTGATTAACCGACCGCGCCGCTCTTAAATCAAACATGTTACTACAAAACAGGAAGTGGCATGAAGTGGCAGGAAGTGTGGTACCTCCAGGATTTTGTCCCCCCCTTTCACCCCGGCTCTGGCTGCAGGACTGTCCTCAGACACTATGCAGATGAATATTCCCTACAGACAAAACAAGGGTGTGTCATCCATGAAGCTTTCTTTCTCCACTGGATCCAGACGTCATTCTCACCTCATCGTCTCCCTTGTAAGGTTTGGATCCCTTCCCTCCGGCGATGGTGATGCCCAGGATGCCTTTTTGTTTCTGAATAGTAAAGGTGTGCTGCAAGTCAAGGAGGGGGGAGTCAGCACAGCAAAAGCCCTCCCAACACCCCCCATGACGAACAGGGAGGATAACCATTTTTCATTCAAGTTTCAGCTGAAACTAGGTGACCATGAAATGAGAAGAAGATTCTTCACTGAGGAGACTTTTGGCGAATTTTTGGCTTTAACTTCCTGACTGAGAAACGTTGCCTCTCGCCTCGACACCGTTGTGAGGCTGTTGGATAAAAGAGCTCAGGGGTTGAACTATAGCTGCGTTACAAAGACCGGACCAGGATCCTCAACAGCACCGTTTAGAGGGTCTGGAATCGGATCGCTGAGGGATTCAAATGGAAAATGCGCCAGAAACGTTCTCTGAATCAGCAGGTTGCCCCACCTCCAAACCCTCGCTGCCACCGCCTGTGGGTGAGAGCGGATCCTTTGGGCCCCAACTCTGGGGAACCACATTTGGTTCCTCTGGAGGATGAGGAGACTTGTCATCTAAAAGCACCCCTCCGGTGTCCGTGGACTTGGACTCTACTACGTCAGGTGAGGTTCTTTTTCCTCTGTCACTAATCCTGCAGGATTAAACACACAAAACCATCATCCAAGACCTCGTGTTGAACCTCTGACCCCCCTTGGACAGGTAAACCGCTAAACCAGTGAGTTCACAACAGGAACGAATGAATGAATGAATGAATGAATGAATGAATGAATGAATGAATGAATGGATGAAATTTATTTTGGTTGGTTGTTCATATTTCATATTTCAAAAAACAAAAAACAAAAAACAAAACATATTTCAAAAAAACAAAAACAAAACATATTTCAATTGTATCAATAGTAACCAAAAAAGGACTGGGCTGAAGCAAAATGCTTGTATAAGCCCACCCTTGTATAAGCAAAAATCAACATTCCTGTGGTTTTTAACAACATTCGCATAATTTGAATTATTATTATTATTACTAAACATTGACTTCACCTCAGAAAATTTACAAACATTTATAACCATCAATTAAGTCATATTTATTTTTTTTCTTGAATTTAGATAGAATTTTTATCAATTTAATTTCCTCTTCCAAATTATTCCAGAGTTTCACTCCTTGTACAGATACACATCTTTGCCTGACATTCGTTCTTGCTTTAACAGACTCTAATTGTAGTAGACCTCGGGGGTTATATGTGCTTTTCCTTAGATTGTAAAAGGATTGCATCGTTATGGGAATGTCTTTATTTACAATACGAAATACAATTTTTAACATATTTAACTTTACAATATCTACAAATTTCAACAGATTAGATTTTATGAAAAGTTAATTAGTGTGATCATGAAACCCTACTTTATGAATTAGTCTTATTGACCTTTTTTGCAATTTAATCAGAGGATCTATATACGTTTTACATGTGTTTCCCCAGATTTCACAGCAATAGGAAAGATATGGAAGCAAAAGTGACGAGTACAATATGTGTAGACATTTCTTATTCAATATGTATTCAGTTTTATACAATATACCAAGTGTCTTTGATAATTTATTCCTGATATACTGTATATGTGGCTTCCAGCAGATCTGATGATCTACTATCAGTCCCAGAAACCTTGTTTCATAAACCCTTTCGATTTCAATCCCATTCCAACTCAATTTGACCTCTTTGCTTGACTTGTTGTATTCAAAAATCATGAATTTGGTCTTTTTCTCATTTAAAGATAACTTATTTAAATCAAACCATTTTTTAATTTTTATCAGCTCTGACTCCACCTGGGAAATTAACTGAGAAATGTTCGGTCCTGATCAATACATACTATCATCTGCAAAAAACACCAGTTTTAAGATCTTAGAAACTTTGCATATGTCATTTAAATATAAAATGAATAATTTAGCCCCCAGACAGAGCCGTGGGGTATTCCACAGGTGATTTGTTTTCTGTTGTGATGCTATTCCATTGATTTTTACATATTGATGTCTGTTTTTTAAATAACTTTTCAACCATTAATTTACAACTCCTCTGATCCCATAGCAGTCACATTTCTGTAAAAGTAAATCATGATCAATAGTATCAAACGCTTTACGTAAAACAATAAAAAATTACAATTGTGTTTTCTTTGTTATCTTTGTTCTTTGTAAAAATCCATTACTGTGAGGGATGTTGATCTATTGTTACGGAATCCATACTGTTGGTCACACAAAACGTTAGATTCTTCCAGAAAACTGTCTAGTTGATTGATAAACATTTTTTCTCATATTTTTGAAAATTGATCTAGTAAAGAAACCGGCCTAAAGTTGTTTACTTGTTGTTTGTCCCCATCTTTATAGACTGGCAGGACTTTAGCCAGCTTCACTTTATCAGGGAATATTCCATTTTTTAAAGAACTGTTGTAGGTCTGAGGCGGAACTACAGAGTGGATCACCTCTTTAATCATTGACATGTCTATATTATTACTGTCTAGATTTCTTGCTCTTACATGTTCTGACTACCTCTAACACATCACTCTCACACACTGGCCCAACATACATGGACTTTGGATTCTTTACAATGCCAGGATTATCATTTACAACCTGTGATTGTGGTATTTGCTTTGCTAGACTTGGGCCTACATTAACAAAAAAATCATTAAATTCAGTGGCAATTTCCTTTGCATCACTGATTACTTTACCTTTATTTGTTATTTGTTTTAAGGGATGTTTAGGGTTGTGTTGGTCGATCACTTCCTTAATGACTGACCAAGTTGCCCTAGTATTTGTTTTAAACCTTAGGAGTTGCAGACTGTAGTAATTCTGTCTCTGTTCTCTAATAATTGGTGTCAGTTGGTTTCTATATTGTTTGTACTTTATTTCATTTTCTGCTGTTGGAAAATGAATGAATTTTTTATGGAGCATTTTTTTCTTTCTGCATGATTTTTCCACGTGTTCACTTGTCATCCATGGATTCTGTCTGCTTTTGTGTTTCACTTTAATTTTCTTAATTGGACAATAATAATCATAAATCAACATAAATGTGTCCAGAAATAAGTGATATGAGTCATTAGTGTCTTCCACATAAACCTCACTCCAGTCATGATCACTGAATGCTGCTTTAAAAGCTTCCATTGCATTGGGATGTCTTATTCTCTGTAACTTATAAACTTCTCCTTTCTTTATCTTTAAATTAAATTCAAATATGACAAAAACTGGCAAATGATCACTTATATCTGTCAGCAATAATCCACTCTTAAATTTTTGGTCAGTTAGATTAACAAAGATGTTATCAATCAAAGTTGCACTGCTGCTGGTTATTCTACTTGGTTGAGATAATTTTTTAAAATTTTTTAAATTTTATATACTGTTATAATCCCCGAAGGGAAATTAAAAAAATATTAAGGGGTACATCCCCATACTGAATATATTATGAACAAAATCTGTTGTTTTTACATGTTCAGAGGATTTAAGCAAATCAAGAATAAAATCCCCACATACCAGCAGATTTCTGGTTTTTATTTTAGAATACAACTCTAAGCTTTTTTTGTTGAATTCATCAATGCATGATCCAGGAGTCCTATAAATACAACTAATCATTATAAATTCCTTTACCTTTTCATCTCTTATTTCAACTGTTACACATTCCATTAGGTCATCAACCGAAAAAGTCATTGTTTCCATGACTTCACACTGTATACCCTGTTTCACCAATAGAGCAGCTCCTCCCCCAATTTTGTTATTCCTATTTTGCTTAAATAATTCATAATCTTCTAAGCTATCATTCAAATCTTTACTTTCACAAAGCCAAGTCTCTGATACGGCTACAACACTGAATTCAAACTCTAAATTATTTAGGTAATCCTTCATTTTGTCTATATTTTTATAGAGGCTCTGGCTGTTGAAGTGAATCAAAGAAAATTGCTCATTAACTTCATCTTCGGAGTAATATTTGCAATTTATATTTAAATTATTTGACAGATAAGAGTCTTGATCAATGTCAGTTTCCAGGTCATAGAATTTGTAGTCTTGGAATGAAAATGGTTTAAAGTCTGTTTGGTTTTTATTAGACTGGGTACTTCTTTTTTGCAAGGCTACCAGGTTTTTTTCTTAGGAACGGGTTCTTACTGTGTGTCCGAGGGTCCAGGTTCACAGCCGGTGCCACCAGGCGGATCTTCTTCCTTAACGGTTACGTCACTCATTACCCAGCATCCGGTTAGGGTCACAGGTGAACCCTTAGCATTGGAGAAGCTAGCAAAACATTTCAGATACATTCACATCACCATGTCTGTGTAGGTTCTCAGTTATCCAGTTCATGGTTATCCAAAGCTGTTTGAGTCAATCCACTGGACGGTAAGAAAGTTCTTGAAGACGTTTCGTCTCTCATCCTAGAGACTTCTTCAGTTCCCAACTGAAGAAGTCTCTAGGATTGTTCCTGGCATCAGCGCTCGAGGAATTTATCCGCAGGACGTTCAGAACTGAAGAAGTCTCTTGGATGAGAGGAGAAACATTTTCAGGAAACTTCCTTTAAGTCCAGTAGATTGATTGAAACAGCTTTGGATCCACATCAACAATGACCATATATGGACAACACTATACCTGTATGCAAATGATCGGACGCTCTCAAACCAACAAACAGTTCAAATGAGACTCGCAACAAACCTCAGAGTCTCCAGCCGACATCGTGGATTCTCCAGAAGGTCCTCCAGCCGCTCCACCCCATAAAACCGAAGGTCCTTTCCTCCGAGCTGAAAGTTCCGCGGATAATTTCCTCTCAGCTTCATATCCCCAAGGTTGTTTCCTTTCAGCTGCAGTTCTCTCAGGTGGGACGGGTTGGACTTCAGAGCTGATGCCAGGAATGAGCGGCTGGCCACTGACAGCTCACACCGTTGAAGTCTGGACACACAGGAGACGTAGCAGGAACAGGTCCAACACCATCACAGCCTCTATGGTGGTCTTCAATGCATCTGTGACGGGGAACCGACCTCAGAACCTCCAGTCTGCCACGGGGATCCTTCAGAAAACCAGACAGCCGCTTCACTCCAGAATCATGAAGCTGGTTGTCGCTCAGGTCCAGTTCCTTCAGACGGGACGGGTTGGACTTCAGAGCTGAGGCCAGGAAGAAGCAGCTGAGCTCTGACAAACCACAGTCACCCAGTCTGGACGGAAATAAAAATCCAGGTTCAGGTTTGAATATGCTGCTCTAAGAAACCAATCAGTGACCGGCGTGGAGACAGCCAGGGAACGAACCTCAGAACCTCCAGTCTGCATTCTGGACTCTCCAGAAACCTGGACAGCAGCTTCACTCCTGAGTCGCTCAGCTGGTTGTACCCCAGGTCCAGTTCTCTCAGGTGGGACGGGTTGGACTTCAGAGCTGAGGCCAGAAGGGAACAGCTGTCCTTTGACAAACTGCAGTTCCACAGTCTGAATAGAGACACAACAAATTGGTTTGAAATTGTTCAAAAAACAAATTGAAGCAGTTCTGTTGAACAGCTCTCATCAGTCAAGCTGCAGCTCCACAGGCTGAATCCAGAATCCACAACAGAACATTAGAAGTCATCGCTCAGTACCCAAAGATCTAGACTGTAGAAGTTGAGTACATGGAAGCTTCTGACAGAGAGGGTAACCTGGTACCACTTCAACAAAGAACAGCAAGCAGCGGGTCGACTTAAAAGATTCCTGCTGAGCAGAAGATACGATGCAGGAGCTCAAAGTTCCCCAAAACATCCATTATGTCTCAATGAATTCTGGGAAAAAAGATCAATTAACTGATCCTAGTTCAAACTGTCAAAGTCGTTCATATAAGTCCAGAGTCAAAGTCATCCACGTCAGTTCTGTAACTTCTGTTCTGTGTGGGGTTGTATCTTGATATCAATCCTGATGATCGGTTCTTCCACAGCTTCAACTTCATGTGGACGACCAGTAAGAACCTGGGGCATCTTGAAGAGTCCTTCTAAACCCCAACTGTGACTTAACTACGTCTCCATCAACAGGTCATGTGACTTCAGGAGTCTTTACCCTCTTTATCAGAATAAACATCTGAAGATGACTTCACCACCTGCAGCACATACTGACAATTCTGACACCAAACTGATCTCAGTACTGTCTTGAAAAAGATGTCGACTGACCTCAGAGTCTCCAGCTGGCACTCAGGCCTCCTGAGAAAGAGTTGAAGAATCCTCACTCCTGCATCTGTCAGGCGGTTCTCACTTAAATCCAGCTCCCTGAGATGGGACGGGTTGGACCACAGAGCCGAGAACAGATGCTCACAGCTGTTCACAGACAAATTGCAACGCAGCAATCTGAATGAAGAACACATGTGAACACAGATTAATTCAGGGTAGCACTGCTGCCCTGCAACAAGAAGGTCCTGGTAGTTCAGGCTGGGCCCTGGGCTTTCTCTGAATTCTCTGGCTTCTTCCCACCAACAAAACATGGGTTTGAGTTCCGCATTGGTGTGAAAGTGATCGGTTGTTTGTTGCTCTATGTGTGCTGAATCCACAACTTAACCAGGGTGAACCTTGCATCACACCTATGGTTAGCCGTGATTCTACATGGGGTAAGCAGCTACAGAAAATGCCTAGCCTAGTCCATCCCATAACCCCTGAGGGTCATTGAGGCACCACAGACGATCCCGTGGTTGTCATCATATGGTGTGTCTTAGGCAACTGAACTCTTCCGGCGCCCATCCTCTCCAGGTTGGATGTACAGTAGTTCAACGTTATACCCAGGTGAAGGAATAAAAGTGTTCAGGTGTTAAATGTGTAGCTCCACATTAATTCATCATAGTAAACAAGTTTTCAACTTGAAAATGTCAAAAGAAAGTCTAGGAACAGACCTGAGAGTCTCGAGTCGACAGTTAGGACTCTTCAGTCCAGCAGACAGCAGCGTCACACCTGAATCTGGCAGGTCATCGTTGTAACTCAGGTCCAGCTCTCTCAGATGGGACGGCTTGGACTTCAGGGCAGAGGCCACGACTTGGCAGTGAGACTCAGAGAGTCCACACCAAGAAAGTCTGTCAGGACAAACGGATTAGAAAATATACGGGTAATAAATTTAATTCACGCATTTAGTTCAACAGAATTTGTCCAGGAGGTTAACAGGTGATTTAATTTCTAGTTTTCTTCCTTCCTACCGTCCACTGTTCTGTGTTTTATTGAATCCTTTCAAACCTTCAAGAGGTCTCCAGTTCACAAACATGCACTGTCGTCTCACAATCTATGATACTCTACATAAGAACCAGAACAACTCCCCTCTGGACTTACATCGCCTTTCTGCAGTTCCTTACAGCTGGAATCAGTCTGTGTTGTCCTTCTATTGATGCGTTATACATCCTCAGGTCCAACTCATCCAGAACCTGGTCTGACATCTGCAGCACGTAGGCCAGACCTGAGCAGTGGATCTCTGAGAGTTCCTTCTCTGACTTGTTCTCTGACTTCAGGAACTCTTGGATCTCCTGATGGACTGATTGGTCCTTCAGCTCCATCAGACAGAGGAAGATGTTGATGCTCCTGTCAGGAGAGATATTTTTGCTGTTCATCTCCTTCAAGTTGATGATGGCTCTCTGTAAGATTCTTGGACTGTTGTCCATCTGACCCAGTAGACCCCTCAAGAGTTTCTGGTTGGACTCCAAAGACAAGCCATGAAGGAAGCGGACCAACAGGTCCAGGTGACCATTTTTACTTTCAAAGGATTTCTTCATTGATCTTGTCAAAAAAACATCCAGAGTTACATCAACCCGTTTTCCTCCCAGGAATGCCTTCAGAACCTTGGTGTTCCCACTGGTGTAGCAGTGGATCATGTAGACTCCAGCCAGGAACTCCTGAAGGCTCAGATGGACAAAGCAGTAGACGCGTTTCTGGAGGATAACACACTCTGTCCTGAAGATCTCTGTACAAACTCCTAACTTCACCAAGACCTCTGAGACATCAAGACCACACCGCTCCAAGTCTTCTTGGTAGAACATGATGTCTCCTTTGTCCAGATGTTCAAAGGCCAGCCTCCCCAGCTTCAGAAGAAGCTCTGTGTCATCCTCCATCAGCTCCTGTAGACTCGTCTCCTGTGCTTCACCGGACATCTGCTTCTTCCTCTTTATCAGGACCATCAGGAAGTGTGAGTACATGTCGGTCAGGGTCTGGGGCAGCTCTCCTTCTGGGTCTGTGGTCAACATGTGGTCCAGAACTGTAGCAGTGATCCAGCAGAAGACTGGGATCTGACACATGATGTGGAGGCTCCTGGACGTCTTGATGTGGGAGAAGATTCTACTGAACTGGTCCTCCTCCCTGAACCTCCTCCTGAAGTACTCCTCCTTCTGGTCGTCGGTGAAGCCTCGGACCTCTGTTACCCTGTCCACATATCTAGCAGGGATCTGATTGGCTGCTGCAGGTCTGGAAGTGATCCAGAGGAGAGCCGAGGGAAGCAGATTCCCCCTAATGAGGTTTGTTAGCAGGTGGTTGACCGAGGACTCCTGAGTCACATCAGAAATGCGCTTCTTCTTCCTGAAGTCCAATGAGGGTCTGCTTTCATCCAGGCCGTCAAAGATGAACAACAGCCTCCAGGAAGAGATCTTCTCTGCTGTGACCTTCTGGAACGCTGGATGGAAAACCCGGAGCAGCTGGAGAAGACTGTACCGCTCATCTCGGATCAGGTTCAGCTCTCTGAACGATAGTGGGACCACCAGACTGACGTCTTGGTTCTCCAAGCCCTCGGCCCAGTCTAGAGTGAACTTCTGCACCGAGAAGGTCTTTCCAACACCGGCGACGCCGTTGGTCAGAACAACTTGGATGCGTCTCTGCTGGTGGGGTAAGGCTTTAAAGATGTCGTTGAACCTGATTGGAGTTTCCTGGAGGGTCTCCATCCTGGAAGTGGTCTCAAGCTGCCACACTTCATGTTGGGTTTGAATGTCTTCACTCTGTCCCTCTGTGATGTAGAGCTCAGTGAAGATCGTGTTGAGGAGGGTTCCACTTCCTGTTTCATTGGTTCCTTCCTTCACACGTTCACACCTCCTCCTCAGGCTGATCCTGTGTTCTTCCTGAACTTCCTGGAGAACCCAGTCTGCTGAGAGAAGGAACACGTTAAGACCAGAGACCAAGGATCCTGTTTAAACATGGTCCATGAACCTGGCAGAGACCCTCATCTGGTGCTGGACCAATGTGGGCACTGGGTGTGGGAACCATGTGTTGGACAATGTGACCCAACAACCAACAGGTAAACAAAATGTGAAAAAAATGATGAATTTAAACAATTCTTCAAAGTTAATGTAACATCAAACAACAACAGACAACGTGATGTCATCAGCAAACAGCTGTTACTTTCTACAATGTTGGAGAGCGTCCACACTGGGGACAGGAAGCCTCCTGATGTACCTGAACAAGATGAAACTGGATCCATCAGGACGTCCTGACGCAAACGGTGGAACTCCTCCTCTTCGTCCTCCTCCTCCTCACTCCTGTGGAGATGTAAACTTTCTTTAACATGTTTCATTTGTGGAGACCAACTAAAGGCTCTCAAGTCGACATTCTTCTTCACAACTAAACCCTTCTAGTCCGTCCTGTTTCCTTCAGCTTCTGGATCCATTTTTACTTTTGTCCTATATTTAAATCTTTGAACAAGTTCCAACGAATTCTACAGGACATTTGAAGGGAAGCTCCTGAATCCATCAATGTCATCCCATCAATGTCATCCCATCAATGTCATCCCATCAATGTCATCCCATCTATGTCATCCCATCAATGTCATCCCATCAATGTCATCCCATCAATGTCATCCCATCAATGTCATCCCATCAATGTCATCCCATCAATGTCATCCCATCTATGTCATCCCATCAGTGTCATCCCATCAATGTCATCCCATCTAATGTCATCCCATCTATGTCATCCCATCAATGTCATCCCATCAATGTCATCCCATCAATGTAATCCCATCAGTGTCATCCCATCAATGTCATCCCATCAATGTAATCCCATCTATGTCATCTCATCAATGTCATCCCATCAATGTAATCCCATCAATGTAATCCCATCAATGTCATCCCATCAATGTCATCCCAACAGTGTCATCCCATCAATGTCATCCCATCAGTGTCATCCCATCAGTGTCATCCCATCAGTGTCATCCCATCAATGTCATCCCATCAATGTCATCCCATCAGTGTCATCCCATCAATGTCATCCCATCAATGTCATCCCATCAATGTCATCCCATCAATGTCATCCCATCAGTGTCATCCCATCAATGTCATCCCATCAGTGTCATCCCATCAATGTCATCCCACCAGTGTCATCCCATCAATGTCATCCCATCAGTGTCATCCCATCAATGTCATCCCATCAATGTCATCCCATCAGTGTCATCCCATCAATGTAATCCCATCAATGTCATCCCATCAATGTCATCCCACCAGTGTCATCCCATCAATGTCATCCCACAAGTGTCATCCCATCAATGTCATCCCATCAATGTCATCCCATTAGTGTCATCCCATCAATGTCATCCCATCAATGTCATCCCATCAATGTCATCCCACCAGTGTCATCCCATCATTGTCATCTCATCAATGTCATCCCATCAATGTCATCCCATTAGTGTCATCCCATCAATGTCATCCCACCAGTGTCATCCCATCAATGTCATCCCATCAATGTCATCCCATTAGTGTCATCCCATCAATGTCATCCCACCAGTGTCATCCCATCAATGTCATCCCATCAATGTCATCCCATCAATGTCATCCCATTAGTGTCATCCCACGCTGAAGCTGGACCACCTCCTCAGCATTAGTGGTGGGACCAGAACTGACCTGACCAGAAAGTGAAGCTCCTGAACTGTCAGTTGAATGTGAGACGGGACTACAGGGGCTAGTTATATCACATGTGTCAAACTCAAGGCCCGGGGGCCAAATGTGGCCCGCCACATCATTTTATGTGGCCCGCGAGAACATATAAGATTGGAGTGTCTAAAAATGACCAAAAACTCCATTTTCCATAATGCAGTAATTAAGCCCATTTTAACATTGACAAAAAAATTTTGAACAAAGTGTCCTAACTTGTGTTTTTTTAATTATTGTTTTCTTTTTTTTTTGTATGTTTTGTTTTGTTTTTTTATGATTGATGGAGTTCTGTGGGTTTAATAACCTGACAAATTAAAAGGATTTATGTTATAATAGAGAAACAAACATATTTTTTCTGTGTAACTGTAATGTTTGTAACTTGAATAAGTTATTTAACATGAAAGAGTAGTTTTATATATGTTACATTACATTGAGTCACATTAGTTACATCTGGATTTCCATTTATTGTAATAACTAATTAACTCTGAGATCTTTATGATGACCGTAATTAATTTTACAAAAAAGGTTGCATTTACATTTTGATCTGTCTTAATAAATAAACTTTGAAATTTATTGATTTAATTGTAAAACTCTTTTATTTGTTCTTAGTTGGTGTGTGGACACACAATATTAACTGATTAATATAGTGGTTTTATTGCAGTGTGTTTCTGTGTTACAAACGTGTTCAGACTGACAGACTGCAGTGTTTACCTGTTTACCTGCTGGTGATCTGCCTCAACTTCTCTCCATTCTCATCACACATCGAGTGAATGACAGGAAGTGAAAATATTTGTGTTTTTTTTTTACATGATGTGAGATATTTTTGTTCAAAAACCAAAAAACCAAAAAACAAAACAGTATTTACCGGTTACAATTATTTTGAATAAACAATTCTGTTCCAGAACATTAAAAATATGAAGTTTTTGGTTTCGTTTTCGTTCTTGGCAAAACACCAAAAGTTTTTTTTTTGTTTTGTTCCATGAACTGTTTCAAAGCCCCGAATATCTTTGCAGAAAAGGTTTTGGGAAGTAAAACAGCTGGTCTCACTCCAGGTGTGGTTCTTTTACCTTCGTCACCAATCCTACAGGATTAAACACACAAAACCATCATCCAAGACCTTGGACCCGTTTCACAAAGGCAGGGTTAACATACCCTGAGGTAAACCTGTGGTTCTGGGTTGATTTACCCTGAGTTTGTTGAATTCACTTTCTATGAAATACAGACATCAGATCAAAAAAAGTTTCTTTGGACCTCCACATTAGGAGGGCAGATTTCAACATACAAATAGTGGAACACAAGTTAGAGGTGGGTGTTGTTCACAAGTGAACCATTTTGAATATTAGAATGTTCACCACTGAAACGATCTAAGAAATGACTTTGTATTTGTAAGTAATAAAGATGACCAAATGAAATGTATATTGTATGTTTTTATTGCCCGCTGTGGTGATGGTAGTTAGACAGACTCTGAAATGATTCTGGCAGATGGTGTCACTGCTCTGCCACCCTGGATAGCTGGCAGGTGGACGGGGTCATTATCGCGGTGTTCAGTTTGTGGGGTAGGGTGTTGTTCTCCTCTGATAGTGGCAATACTACTATGAAGAACAGAAGTGCATCACAGGTCCTCTCAGGAATCATCCTGAGTTGTCATAGACACTGGAAACAGCCTTTCAGCAGCCTATGGTCATCTCCACCCGGGCTCTCGTCCTGCAGTGAACCCATTTGAAGTTCTATTGGGGACCTGGGTTAGTAAGGGGTCAGCAGCCTCGGTTGGCATGGGTAACCCCTGTCCCCCAGAAAACAACCATCAGACTCTCCTGTGATGGAAAGTAGATCCATTAGAGTGGATTAAACAATGTAGACCAGTGAATTATTGTGCTAATCTTTAGTTACTGCATTAATCTGTTGCTCAGGTGAGACTCATCATACACCTGTGAGGAACCGATCAGGACCGCTCCATCTCCACATCAGTATGCTATGCTTGTTCTGGAGGGTTCTGTTGGGTGTCTGTCTGTCAACGCTCTTTGAAATGTCTGCTGATGTGATTAGGCGCTATACAAATGAAGGTGGAAAATGTAGTTTGCAGCATCACATATGATCTGGACAGATGTTAGTTTATCTAAGATGCAGTCTTTAACGTGTAGAAACAGTAGTCAATGTACTTGTACCTGCATATATTTGCTGTGAATTGACATCCGCTTCACGTCATCAGCTTCATTATGTGAGGGAGCCTTGATGGGAATGTGGGTACCATCTATGGCAGCAAAATACATTGGGACATCTGAAAAGAAATTAATGTTACTAACCAAAGTCTGACATTGCAGCACAATATCATTAAGAGAACATACTTTCAAATGAATTTATCAGATTTCGACATCATTCACCTGCAATCCTGTAGAACTCCTCCTTGATGATTCTGACAGTTTTCTCTCCAGGGAAATAGAAAAACTGGGGTAAAAGTTTGAAGGCGAGGCGCACTGAGCATCTCCAAATCTATAGAAAAACTGTCGTTTGCAAATAGAAAATGAAAAACTGAACGGAGCGCGACACGCAGTGCTGCTGCAGACGTGAGGATAGATCAGGTGTGTGTGTGTGTTCGATCGGGACATGAGCCGGTACCGATCACAAAGAGAACTGTCTGGATATGACTGGACATCTGAACACGATACAAAAATATTTAATTCTCTGTGAATTAATGCAGAAACTCCATCAAGGGGCTCCATGTCAAACGGACATGCCATGTTTGCCTCTAAAATACCTCTGAAATACGGAGTTATTTGAAAAACCTTACGTCGGTTTAACTCTCTGTCCGACAGAACCAGGAAATGAAGCCGTGCGAGCGGTGGTGAAAGGGGGCGGAGTCAGAAGAAACCCTGGGTTTGTGGAATAAAACCTGCTACCGACCAGGTTATGTTCAGAGAGTCTGTTACTGCGGTAACAAACCCAGAAGTTCAGTTTACCTCGTTGCGTGAAACAGGTCAGGGTTACTGCTCTAACTCTGGGTTAAGTTACCTCCCTTTGTGAAACCGAAAACCCTGGTTTTCCTTGATTTCAAGGTTAACTTACCCAGGTTTTCCACTGAACCGGCTTTGTGAAATGGGCCCCTTGTGTTGAACCTCTGACCCCCCCTTGGACAGGTAAACCAGTCAACCGGTCAGTTCACAACAGGAAAGGGTTCTTACTGTGTGTCCGAGAGTCCAGGTCCACAACTGGTGGCTGCATGCGGACCTTGTTCCTGAACGGTTACGTCGCTCAGGACCCAGCCTCGGGTTAGGGTCACAGGTGAACCCTTAGCACTGGAGAAGCTAGCAAAACATTTCAGATGCATTCACATCAACAATGAGCATATATGGACAACACTATGCCTGTATGCAAATGATCGGATGCACTCAAACCAACAAACAGTGAGACTCACAACAAACCTCAGAGTCTCCAGCCGACATCGTGGATTCTCCAGAAGGTCCTCCAGCCGCTCCACCCCTGAATCCCGCAGGTCGTTTCCTCTCAGCTGCAGTTCTCTCAGGTGGGACGGGTTGGACTCCAGAGCTGACGCCAGAAACGAGCAGCTGACCACTGAGAGCTCGCACCGTTGAAGTCTGGACACACAGGAGACGTAGCAGGAACAGGTCCAACACCATCACAGCCTCTTTGGTGGTCTTTAATGCATCTGTGACGGGGAACCGACCTCAGAACCTCCAGTCTGCCACGGGGATCCTCCAGAAAACCAGACAGCAGCTTCATTCCAGAATCATAAAGCTGGTTGTCGCTCAGGTCCAGTTCCTTCAGACGGGACGGGTTGGACTTCAGAGCTGAGGCCAGTAAGGAGCAGCTGAGTTCTGACAAACCACAGTCACCCAGTCTGGACGGAAATAAAAATCCAGGTTCAGGTTTGAATATGCTGCTCTAAGAAACCAATCAGTGACCGGCGTGGAGACAGCCAGGGAACGAACCTCAGAACCTCCAGTCTGCATTCTGGACTCTCCAGAAACCTGGACAGCAGCTTCACTCCTGAATCGCTCAGCTGGTTGTACCCCAGGTCCAGTTCTCTCAGGTGGGACGGGTTGGACATCAGAGCTGAGGCCAGATGTATACAGCTGTCCTTTGACAAACTGCAGTCCCACAGTCTGAATAGAGACACAACAAATTGGTTCAAAAAACAAATACAGGCGTTCCGAGTGTAAATAAAGTTGTTCTGTTGTTAATTAAACACAGAACTGACCTCAGAACCTCCAGTCGACAGCCTGGAATCTTCAAAGCCTCAGACAGCAGACACACTCCTGAGTCCTTGATCTTGTTGGTACTCAGGTCCAGCGCTCTCAAACGGGACGGGTTGGACTTCAGAATGTCTCTCAGGGAAGGACAGCTCTCATCAGTCAAGCTGCAGCTCCACAGGCTGAATCCAGAATCCACAACAGAACATTAGAAGTCATCGCTCAGTACCCAAAGATCTAGACTGTAGAAGTTGAGTACATGGAAGCTTCTGACAGAGAGGGTAACCTGGTACCACTTCAACAAAGAACCGCAAGCAGCGGGTCGACTTAAAAGATTCCTGCTGAGCAGAAGATACGATGCAGGAGCTTAAAGTTCCCCAAAACACCCATTATGTCTCAATGAATTCTGGGAAAAAAGATCAATTAACTGATCCTAGTTCAAACTGTCAAAGTCGTTCATATAAGTCACGAGTCAAAGTCATGCACCAAGTCCAGAGTCAAAGTCATCCACGTCAGTTCTGTAACTTCTGTTCTGTGTGGGGTTGTATCTTGATATCAATCCTGATGATCGGTTCTTCCACAGCTTCAACTTCATGTGGACGACCAGTAAGAACCTGGGGCATCTTGAAGAGTCCTTCTGAGCCACAACTGTGACTTAACTCAGTCTCCATCAACAGGTCATGTGACTTCAAAGGAGTCTTTACCCTCTTTATCAGAATAAACATCTGAAGATGACTTCACCACCTGCAGCACATACTGACAATTCTGACACCAAACTGATCTCAGTACTGTCTTGAAAAAGATGTCGACTGACCTCAGAGTCTCCAGCTGGCACTCAGGCCTCCTGAGAAAGAGTTGAAGAATCCTCACTCCTGCATCTGTCAGGCGGTTTCCACTTAAGTCCAGCTCCCTGAGATGGGACGGGTTGGACCACAGAGCCGAGAACAGATGCTCACAGCTGTTCACAGACAAATTGCAACGCAGCAATCTGAATGAAGAACACATGTGAACACAGATTAATTCAGGGTAGCACTGCTGCCCTGCAACAAGAAGGTCCTGGTAGTTCAGGCTGGGCCCTGGGCTTTCTCTGGGTCTCCACGTCTGCAAGGGTTTCTCGGAATTCTTCCCACCAACAAAACGTGGGTTTAAGTTTCACATTGGTGTGAAAGTGTCTAAAACAAGTTTGCCCCCCTTAGTAGCACACCGACTGAGAAGCACACTCTGGTCATTGGCTTTTCCATAGTGAGACACGTTAATTTAGGACAGCAAGCGGCCACAGTTAGCTGCATCCCTGGGGCCAGGGGCCACAGTTAGCTGCATCCCTGGGGCCAGAGCAGGCGACATTGAGGGACAGCTAAAGTTAATGAATAAAACTAAACGGAGGTTTAAACAAATTGTAATCCACTGTGGGGTAAATGATGCCCGCCTGAGAAAGTCAGAGGTCCTAAAAGCTAACGTTGAGTCGGTGTGCACATTTGCAAAGATCCTGGCAGACGAAGTAGTTTTCTATGGTCCCCTCCCGAATTTAACTAGCGATGAGATGTTTAGCCACATGTCATCTTTTAATCGCTGGCTGACTAGGTGGTGTCCAGGTAACTCAGTGGGCTTCATTGACAAATGGAAAGCTTTCTGGGGCAAGCCTGGTCTCATTAGGAGGGATGGCATCCATCCTACTTGGGATGCTGCAGCCCTCTTATCTAAAAATATAGTTCAAAGTCTATCCTCTAAATCCTGACATGCCAGAGTGGAGATCAGGCATCACAGTTGGAGTCTTACGCGCTTCTGAGTTTCCCCTACTGCAGTCCCCGGCCATAGCTAACTCTAGTTTAACTAATACACACCCCATTAAGACTGTGTCTGTCCCCCAGACCTATAGAAGTGTTAGACTGGTAAAATCTAGAAATACTGCTTCAATTAACCATAGTAATTTAATTCACATTAAATGTGTACATAGACAAAGTTCAGACAGGACAATTAAATGTGGTCTTTTAAATTTTAGATCATTATCATCTAAGGCTCTTTTAGTTAATGATCTAATAACCGATCACAGCATTGATATTTTTGGACTAACAGAAACCTGGCTATATAAGGATAAATATGTTAAATGTAGCCACAAGAGGACACAAGCCAGTGTCTTATTGTGCCGGTCCCAAGCCCGGATAAATACAGAGGGTTGTGTCAGGAAGGGCATCCGGTGTAAAACTTTTGCCAAATCCAAGATGCGAATCAAACCTATGACTTCCATACCGGATCGGTCGAGGCCCAGGTTAACAACGACCGCCATCTGAAATTTCTTATCCTTTAAAGACGCAGAAAAAATCATTCATGTCTTTGTTACTTCTAGATTGGATTACTGCAATTCCTTATTATCGGGCTGTTCTAGCTCATCTATGAATTTTTAAAATTTAATTTAATTTTTTTTAAAGGATTATTAGGACTATTAGGACACTTCAGTTAGTTCAGAATGCAGCTGCCCGCTGACTGACTGGAACTGGGAAGAGAGAGCACATCTCTCCTGTCCTAGTGTCACTTCATTGGCTCCCAATTAATTATAGAATAAAATTCAAAGTCCTTATGATCACATATAAAGCTCTCCACTGTAAGTCTCCGTCTTACATTGAAGATCTTATTGAAGTGTATCACCCCCCAGGGCCCTTCAATCCAAGGACGCAGGATTTCTGATGACCCGTCGGGTTTTTAAGAGTAGAACAGGAGGCAGAAGCTTCAGCTATCTGGCCCCTTTACTCTGGAACGATCTCCCAGCCTCGGTCTGGGGGGCAGACTCCCTTAGCTTATTTAAGAGTAGACTAAAAACCCTCCCCTTTGACAGAGCCTACAATTGAAATTGTATGCTGCTATAGGCCTAGGCTGCTTAGGGCATTTTTCTCCGTCTCTCCCATTAACGGGAGAAACTCTGGAGCTTCTGTCACTTCTTTCTTTATCTTTCTATGCTCCTAGAATTTATTATTACTGTCAAATCACACTCTTTGTCTGCACGATACTGCCGCTGTCTTTGTGCCTCTGTTCCACAGGTGGAGAACGCGGATGGAAGACAGGATATCCAGAGCCCTGGAAATCCCCCCCAATTCAGCAACAGCTCACTATGGACATTAAACTCAAACTGGCCTATCTGCCACTCTCTCTCTCTGTCTCTTTTACTTGACCTATCTTTTTCCCCAATGTATTTCTCTTTTCCAACCAGCAGGTCAAGGCGGATGACCACCCCCAAGAGCCTGGGTCCTGTCCGGAGTTTCTTCCTCAATGACGGAGTTCTTCCACGCAACAGTCGCTTATGCTTGCCCTGGAGGGCATTCTTGGCTTTCTATCTGTAAAGTGCTTTGAAATGTCTTCAGTTGTGACTAAGCACTATGTAAATAAAAGTTGATTGATTGATTGAAAGTGATCAGTTGTTTGTCGCTCTCTGTGTGCTGAATCCACAACTTATCCAGCGTGAAACTCGCATCACACCTAAACTTAACTGTGATCCTACATGAGGTAAGCAGGTACAGAAAATGCCTAGCCTAGTCCATCCCATAACCCCTGATGGTGGTTGTCATCACATGGTATATCTTGGGCAAATGAACCCTTCCGGTGCCCATCCCCTCCAGCTTGGATGCAGTTCAACGTTATACCCAGGTGAAGGAATAAAAGTGTTCAGGTGTTAAATGTGTAGCTCCACATTAATTCATCATAGTAAACAAGTTTTCAACTTGAAAATGTCAAAAGAAAGTCTAGGAACAGACCTGAGAGTCTCGAGTCGACAGTTAGGACTCTTCAGTCCAGCAGACAGCAGCGTCACACCTGACTCTGGCAGGTCATCGTTGTAACTCAGGTCCAGCTCTCTCAGATGGGACGGCTTGGACTTCAGGGCAGAGGCCACGACTTGGCAGTGAGACTCAGAGAGTCCACACCAAGAAAGTCTGTCAGGGCAAACGGATTAGAAAATATACGGGTAACAAATTTAATTCAGGCATTTAGTTCAACAGAATTTGTCCAGGAGGTTAACAGGTGATTTAATTTCTAGTTTCTTCCTTCCTACCGTCCACTGTTCTGTGTTTTATTGAATCCTTTCAAACCTTCACGAGGTCTCCAGTTCACAAACATGCACTGACGTCTCACAACCTATGATACTCTACATAAGAACCAGAACAACTCCCCTCTGGACTTACATCGCCTTTCTGCAGTTCCTCACGACTGGAATCAGTCGGTGTCGTCCCTCCCTTGTTGTGGTGTATTTCCCCAAGTCCAACTCATCCAGAACCTGGTCTGACATCTGCAGCACGTAGGCCAGACCTGAGCAGTGGATCTCTGAGAGTTCCTTCTCTGACTTGTTCTCTGACTTCAGGAACTCTTGGACCTCCTGATGGACTGATTGGTCCTTCAGCTCCATCAGACAGAGGAAGATGTTGATGCTCCTGTCAGGAGAGATATTTTTGCTGTTCATCTCCTTCAAGTTGATGATGGCTCTCTGGAAGACTCTTGGACTGTTGTCCATCTGACCCAGTAGACCCCTCAAGAGTTTCTGGTTGGACACCAAAGACAAGCCATGAAGGAAGCGGACCAACAGGTCCAGGTGACCATTTTTACTTTCAAGGGATTTCTCCATGGCTCTCCTCAGGAAGACATCAAGAGGTGAGTCATTGTAGTTTGGTCCCAGGAATGCCTTCAGAACCTTGGTGTTCCTATTGGTGTAGCAGTGGATCATGTAGACTCCAGCCAGGAACTCCTGAAGGCTCAGATGGACAAAGCAGTAGACGCGTTTCTGGAGGATAACACACTCTGTCCTGAAGATCTCTGTGCAAACTCCTAACTTCACCAAGACCTCTGAGACATCAAGACCACACCGCTCCAGGTCTTCTTGGTAGAACATGATGTCTCCTTTGTCCAGATGTTCAAAGGCCAGCCTCCCCAGCTTCAGAAGAAGCTCTGTGTCATCCTCCATCAGCTCCTGTAGACTCGTCTCCTGTGCTTCACCGGACATCTGCTTCTTCCTCTTTATCAGGACCATCAGAAAGTGTGAGTACATGTCGGTCAGGGTCTGGGGCAGCTCTCCTTCTGGGTCTGTGGTCAACATGTGGTCCAGAACTGTAGCAGTGATCCAGCAGAAGACTGGGATCTGACACATGATGTGGAGGCTCCTGGACGTCTTGATGTGGGAGAAGATTCTACTGAACTGGTCCTCCTCCCTGAACCTCCTCCTGAAGTACTCCTCCTTCTGGTCATCAGTGAAGCCTCGGACCTCTGTTACCCTGTCCACATATCTAGCAGGGATCTGATTGGCTGCTGCAGGTCTGGAAGTGATCCAGAGGAGAGCCGAGGGAAGCAGATTCCCCCTAATGAGGTTTGTTAGCAGGTGGTTGACCGAGGACTCCTGAGTCACATCAGAAATGACCTCCCTGTTCCTGAAGTCCAATGAGGATCTGCTTTCATCCAGGCCGTCAAAGATGAACAACAGCCTCCAGGAAGTGATCTTCTCTGCTGTGACCTTCTGGAACGCTGGATGGAAAACCCGGAGCAGCTGGAGAAGACTGTACCGCTCATCTCGGATCAGGTTCAGCTCTCTGAACGATAGTGGGACCACCAGACTGACGTCTTGGTTCTCCGAGCCCTCGGCCCAGTCCAGAGTGAACTTCTGCACCGAGAAGGTCTTTCCAACCCCGGCGACGCCGTTGGTCAGAACAACTTGGATGCGTCTCTGCTGGTGGGGTAAGGCTTTAAAGATGTCGTTGCACCTGATTGGAGTTTCCTGGAGGGTCTCCATCCTGGAAGTGGTCTCAAGCTGCCACACTTCATGTTGGGTATTAATGTCTTCACTCTGTCCCTCTGTGATGTAGAGCTCAGTGAAGATCGTGTTGAGGAGGGTTCCACTTCCTGTTTCATTGGTTCCTTCCTTCACACGTTCACACCTCCTCCTCAGGCTGATCCTGTGTTCTTCCTGAACTTCCAGGAGAACCCAGTCTGCTGAGAGAAGGAACACGTTAAGACCAGAGACCAAGGATCCTGTTTAAACATGGTCCATGAACCTGGCAGAGACCCTCATCTGGTGCTGGACCAATGTGGGCACTGGGTGTGGGAACCATGTGTTGGACAATGTGACCCAACAACCAACAGGTAAACAAAATGTGAAAAAAATGATGAATTTAAACAATTCTTCAAAGTTAATGTAACATCAAACAACAACAGACAACGTGATGTCATCAGCAAACAGCTGTTACTTTCTACAATGTTGGAGAGCGTCCACACTGGGGACAGGAAGCCTCCTGATGTACCTGAACAAGATGAAACTGGATCCTTCAGGACGTCCACCTCCTCTTCCTCCTCCTTCCTGTGGAGATGTAAACATTCTTTAAAACCTTTCGTTGGTGGAGACCAACCAAAAGCTCTCAAGAGCTCAACTAACCCAAACCTAATTATCCTGAATGTAGACATGTTGAAAGCAGGCATCATCTTACTGGAGGCGTTGGTCGTCTGAAGGTCCAGGTCCAACGTTGAAGTTCAGAGGCTCATCTTTAGAGACATTGCTCCTGGCCGACAGATCGATGGACTCCAAACCCACGGTCCTGTGGAGACACATGTTTTACACATGTACAACTAACACGACACATGATCATATTGTCATGGTAACAACAGAGCTCATGCTTCTGGACTGTTCTCTCCTGGTTTTCCTGACTCCATCAGTCCCTGACGGTCCGGTTTGTAAGGACTAGTGTCTTCAGTTCTTCTAGAGACCCTGTTAAAGTCAATAGCGTGAAGAAGTCCTGAACCGATAATGTAACAATAATAATGTAATAACTTTTGGCCGATTATGTAATAACTTATTAGTAACTCTAACCCTTAATTATTACATTATTATACAAAAGTTATTAACTTATCTGTTCCTAATAATTTTTAGCCACTCTGACCTTTTATACTCTCGCGGGCCACATAAAATGATGTGGCGGGCCACATTTGGCCCCCGGGCCTCGAGTTTGACACATGTGCATTAGCGGAATATTGCTGGGGGGCTGTTCATGTCAACACCCCCAGATTTAGTGGGGGATAAACAACTGGTCTCACCCTGTCCACGGTGATTCTGGGTTTGCGGGGATCTGTAGTTCTTCTCTGCTGCTCATCGTGGGGTTCCTGATCTTCCCTGGGGGAGGACAATTCTTACATTCGTGCTTCAACAAACTGAACAGAAGCAGAACAGAAACAACCTTTGGTGCTGCTGAAGCGAGTCTGATGACGTCAGAGCCTAAAACCCGTTAACGATGACGGCTTCCACTCTTCTGGAGTTGTTTAGACGAACTACTTCCTGTTGTGAAAACCCGCCACAACCACGTCTGACGTCAGCCTCCACTCCGCGCACCGGAAGTCTGCTTTTAACGGTGTCCGGTTGGACTTCCAGCAGCCCGGTCGTCCTCAGCTCGGACCGGCCGGTCGGTGAACGCATCTCAGCTCGACGGACGGAGCTCACCTGGAGTCTCCTCCCCAGCGGAGACACTTCCTCCTTCAGCCCGGGACGGTTCCCGGTCCAGGCGCCCCCTGGTGGCGCTGCAGCGACACGGCAGCCCGAGAAGAGGGCAGGAGGTCTGGTCTTTCCACACAACACGAGGAATGGAACCACAGTAGTCCACTAAAGAAGTGAAGAACTCCAAACAGGTTTGATGTTTTAGATTCTTTCCCTCCATGAGCGTCTTTAAGGTCGTCTCCTGAAAGGGTTTGGTCTTAACGTAAACCTCTGGGAGCTCCTTTGTTTACACACACACACACACACACACAGGAATCACGAGCAATGGTTTCTTCAAGTTGTAAAATATTTTATTTTCTGTAAATGATTCTAAATTAGATTCCACATTTCCCCCCCCCCCAAAAAAAACCCAACAACAACAGTCTTCATCATCATCATCACGCTGTTTATGTCCAATAATAAAAAAAAACAAAAACAAGGCTTTGTGTTGTCAAACTGTACAAATCAGCAGAGTCCTGGTGGAGCCTCGTCTGTACACGGCAGCAGGACCCCCCCCACCCCCACAAAGTGAGAGGAAGAAACACAAAAGGAACACGCCTGCAGCCAAAACGCTGGGTAAAAAAAACACACACACACACACACACACAAGTCAAACGAAGGCCGCGGTGAAAACAAGGTGGAACGCTCTGGCCGTCAGGTGATGAAGGTGAGGATGAGGATGTTAAGGTAGCTCTCGGTGGAGTGACTCCTAAACGTTTTGTCTCCTTTAAATTTATGATACAGATATTTACACGCTGCCACGACGCGTCTTTGAACTCACCGTGGATTTAGAAAATAGCTTCATTCAGTAATAAATACAAAGAAAAAAAAATCTCTTATTTTACAGGAAGTTAACAAACGGCGGGGAGGAGGAGGAGGAGGAGGAGGAAGAATCAAGTAACGTTTGTGGAGATTTTGTTTTTGTAGTTTTCCATTTTGTTTTGTGTTTTTTTTTTTTTAGTGCAACTTTATTGAACCTCCCTTTGAGGACGACGACATTCTGACATTTCAGTGGTGTTTTAAACTCATTTACATCTGTGATCCGCTTTTTACACTCAATATACATAGAGGACCAGCCTCGTCAGGAGCTCCGCCCCCCCCACTCACCCTGCCCGGCATTAGCCCCGCCCACTTCATATATATATACTTATATATATTTATAGATATGTTTACGGGACACCCCATCAGTTTTATCTTTGTTCGACTCTGTTGTGATCAAATGAAATATTCTTATCGTGACTTCTGATATGAAGTTAAGCTCCGCCCACGAAGGGATGGGCGATCGACGTCCAGTTTCAGCAGAGAGAGAGAGAGAGCGCTGCTGGTGGGCGTGGCTTCAGTTCATCCATTTGCGACAGTTGACGGCTCCACAGTGACACGGGATCTTATGCTGGTCGTCCTCCAGGTCGAACTTGTAGTCGTACGACAGCTGGGGGGGGAGGGGGGGGGGCGGAGACAGACACATCATTAGCATACTCCCCACCAACCAGATCTGCTCCTCCTCCTCTGAAGGGGCGGTACCTCTTCTCCCCTCTGGATGCGCCGGCAGGAGCTGATGATGATCTTGTTCTCCCTCTCCACGGTGACCACCTCGGTGATGCAGTTGGGGGCGCACGAGTGGTTGATGTACCTGCCAATCAATCAAGAGCGTCAGAGCAGGGTGAGGCCTTCAAACGGGGTCCAGGAAGCGACCGTCAGGTCACGTGACGCTTCCACCACCAGGCGTGAGCCGGACTCACCTGGCCGGTCCTCCGGTGATGGTGGCGTCGATCACGTAGTCGTTGTCGATCCGGAACATGTACACGCCGCGGTTCTGCAGGGTCAACGTCAGGACGGTTAGCTTCTTCTTTTTTTTTTGCTAACGCTAACTCGAGAAGGGTTCAGGGGTCGGTCGCGATCGCGGTGGAACAAACCGCCGCTCTGCTCTACGCGTCGTTGGTCTGAAGCGTTAGCATTAGCGTTAGCGTTACCTGCGACTCGTACAGCCTCTCCTTGCGATTGGCTACTTCGCTCCTGATGATGGTACCGATGTACTCGATGACCATGGTGCATTTCTCGATGTCTCTGGCGGCGTACAAACCCAGACCCTGCAAACGAGACGCTGGTGAGGGACCGGTCCGTTTTGGCGCTGTGGGGGGGGGGGGGGGTTTCCGGCGTCTCACCTGGATGCGAGAGCGGGCCAGGTAGACGTTGGTCTTCCACTCCGCTTTCATGCGTCGGTACTGGGACGACTTGGAGTGGCGGCCCTGGTGCGCCCCGGCGACGGACTCCCCCGGGGACAGAGAGAGGACGCCGGGCACCAGACCCACGATGGAGCCCACGGAGCCCTGGCACCGGGACGCCACGCTGGTCACCAGGTTGGGTCTGAGAGAGATCGGGTTAGTCCGCATCGGTCCACTAGAGTGGGCGGGCTCAGGGCGGGGGGGGGGGGGTCGGACCCCTTACCTCTTGGACTGGCAGGCTTTGGGTTCGGTGCGGGCCGAACCCGACGGGTTGAAGGCCAGGGGCCACTCCATGAGGGGGTTCCTGCCGTAACGGAAGGTGTAGCGCTCGCAGGTCTCCACACCTGGCAGCTACACCCACAGCAGAGTCAGTGTGTGTGTGTGTGTGTGTGTGTGTGTGTGTGTGTGTGTGTGTGTGTGTGTGTGTGACCTACAGACTCGATGATGCGGGTCACTGCAGACGTGGTCAACCCAAACAGATCCTCTCCCTTCAGGTAAACGGGGAACAGCTTCAGGGCCCCGCTGGCGGCCCTCATCTGGGCCACCGGCTCCAGGATCTGGTCCCACACGTCTGGAGACGAAGGCGTCGTCATCATCATCATCATCATCATCATCATCATCGTTCACCTGATCGACGAGGCACAGGCGCGGCTTACCTTTGGGCGTGGCCCCAGTCAGGACGAGGTCCTCGTGGCCCCTCTCCACCACCTTGACCTTGAACAGCGGCCGCCCCCCCTGCTCCTCGATGCAGCACATGTACTTGCAGCGCCTGCCGCCGTGGCGCATGCTCCAGTAGAAGCGGTTGGCGTGGTAACCGATGGGGTAGATGGCGGCCTTGCTGTGGAAGGCGCTCATCTGCTGGGGGAGGAGCCTGCCCACGGAGCGGAACAGCAGGCTGCCCACGCGGAACGTGTGCTGGCGCTCGCCGCGCTGCACCAGGGCGGCGATCTGCCGCGCCTCGTCCCGCTGCACGAACACGCGCCGGAACACGGCGAAGCAGCGCAGCTCCGAGTCGTAGGGGTCGGAGGTCGCCACCGCCGGGTCGAGGGGCGGCACCAGCGTGGACGTGGGGGAGCAGCTGGAGGATCTATCCCCGCCCAGGGGAACCGTCCTGGGTTTGTGGAGGTGGCAGAGCATGGTCTTATCCTGGGGGGGGGAGGGGGGGGGGGAGTGTGTGTGAGAGCGTGTGACAAACGGGGCGTGTCGGTGGGCGGAGTCGAGTGGGTACCTTGAAGAAGGTGCAGTGGGCCTGCAGGGCGCAGGTGAAGTGGTAGGTGTTGGTGCAGCGGAGGCGGTTGCAGCCGCTGGTGGCGCCGGTGCGCTGGCAGTGGGCGCAGCGCAGCGCCAGCCCCCGCCTCAGCGCCAGCTCCACGTTGATCAGCGCCCCCGCCTGCGTCTCGTACACCTCGCTGGACCACAGCGCGCAGTTCAGGTGCACCTGAGACGCAGAGACCAGGTGCGTCAGAGCCGCCCCGCTCCACATAGGGGAGGGGGCAGAGGGGGCGGGGACTCACCCACAGATCCAGGTCCAGGTTCAGGAGGCGGGCCGGCCCGTCCGTCTGCCCGTCGCCCTGCTGGCTGCAGAAGCAGCAGCGCCGCTGGTCTCTCGGCAACGGGTCGGGATGGAGACACGCCCCCAGCTTCTTCAAGAGCGTGTCCACTTCGTCTTCAGTCGGCGTGGCGACCGCCTCGTTAGGAACGCAGGGCCCCCTGCATGGGGAGAGGAGGAGGTGAAGGACGGCGCCAACGAGCGAAGCCGGCGCTAAACGGCGATGCTAGCAGGCTAACCTGCTGAGCGTGACGCTAAAGCTCCAGCGTCTCCAGCGGCAGCTCTTCATCCGCTTCAGGAGGCGGGACGGCTGAGACTCCTCCCCACCCGGGACCGCCCGGGGGTGTGGCTTTAACTTCACCTTCACCTGTAAACATGGATCGTCTTTATCGATCGACGCCGTCCAATCGATCGATCGCCCGTCGCTCCGCGGCCGGGCGTCACCCACCTTCAGGCTGTCCACGCGCGGGCGCGTCTCCATGGTGATGGTGGAGGCAGAGGGGAAGGCCAGCGGCGGGGAGGGGGAGGAGCCGGCGGGCAGCGAGGAGGGGGCGTGAAGCAGGGAGTGGACGGCGATGGAGGACATGTTGTTGGCGTAGTGGTGCTGCATCCGGCCGGGGGGGACGCGCTCCGAACCCGATGGGAGCTTGGCGTCCGACGTGTGGAGGGCGGAGCAGTTGGTGCTGCAGAACACCAGGCTGGACCCGGGTCTGGACGGCCCCTCCTGTGACACACACACATAAAAAACCACACACACAAAATAATCAGTAACAGACTGGGACATGAATTTACATGTAGTCCTCAACATACAAACACGACTGGTCCCACGACTGTTCATAAGTTGAACAGTTTGCAAGTTGAGAGGTTCGTAAGTTGAATAGTTCGTAAGTCTTTCATTAAATTGTAATCTGTAACCTTCATCTGAGGTCATTTAAATGTCATTACTTCACGTCTTCTTCACCTGTTTGAGCTCCCTGACGATGCGGACTCCGTTTCCCAGAAGCCTCTTGCAGTAGCTGCAGCACTGAGGCCTGACAGCAGTGGTGGCGGCGCCATGTTGGATGTAGTCCATTCTGACACCTGCGAGCAAACCAGAACAGCGTTGACGAACAACGGGAGGAAGAGGAGGGTGAGAGGAGCGCGAGGGAAGAAGGCTACGCACCGGCGCCCCCAGCAGGAGGAATTCTGGGAGGTCTGCCGACCACGGAACTCTGCAGACACATGAAACATGACGACGTTAGAGGAGCAGGAAGTATGTCTGAGAAAGGCACTTCCACTGGCCAATCGCAGCGCGCCGGCGTTGCTGCTGCTTCCTGGGAGGCGTGGCCTCACCGTGGCATTTCCTACCTGCATCAACGGGACCCGGACGCCGGCCAGCAGCGCCAGGGAGCTGCGCTCCGGGCCGGGGGGCTGGTTCAGCTTGTAGTCGCCGGGGATGGGGACCCGCAGGAGCTGCGCCACCGCCGCCATCACCCCCGGCACGTTCTGTTGGATGCAGGTGGAGTGATGTCATCAGGGGGAGGGGCTACTGACGACTCAACACACAGACAGACGGAGGGATGCTCACCTGCGCTGCAACTGGGTTCAGGGTTATCGCTATGGTAACCAAGTCTGTGTTTGAACAAGAGGGCGGCCCCTGTTGGTTAGGCTCCGCTTTCACTTCCTGTTTCAATGCGGAGCCTGACACACACACACACACACACACACACACACACACACACACACACACACACACACACACGAGATATGTAGCTCATACTGGCGATACCGATCCATTTCCATTTTCGTGATCACCTGATCAGTTACAGCCAATCAGAAGCCATTGTTCCTCCATCGTTATTTTTATTCTACCATTTCCTCCCAGGCTAAACCGGTAAATCTGGAGCTCCACCCACTCCTGACTGACCTTTTCCCCAGGGGCTGGGCATGATGGGTAATGTAGGCGACGGGCAGGGCGAGGGCGGCTCCAGCTTGACGAAGGAGAGGTCGGGGTACCGGCTGACCTCCAGGTCGGCCACGCTCTCCGGCGACGAGGAGGGGATGAAGCCCTCTGGGCTGCGGCGCCCGGACGCGTCCTGGACCCTGAGAACCACAACCACACCGTTCTGTCTCCTGTCAGCGTTCTGTCCTGTCGCTACCGTCGCCTCGTCTTACCTGAGCTCTTCCTGGTTGTTGTGGGGCGGGGTCGGAAGGGAGGCGGGGATGTCGACGGTCTTGGAGGCGTGGTTTAGCGCCACAAGACCCTCCCCCTTCTGCTTGACGCTCTTCACTGGAGGGAAAAACACACGTTTGTACCGGTTGTATCCGGCCACCCGTCTGCCATCGACGCGGTCGCCGTGGAGACGACCGTTTGCTCACCTTCCTGCTCGCTCAGCTCCTTCCTGGACAGCTCCTCCGTCGTGGCAAAGCCGTTCACCAGCTTCTGCCTGGCGACGGGCGGCGGTGTGGGGGGGAGGGAGGCCGGTGGCGTGGGGGGGTTACTGAGGTTGTTCTGCTGGAGACACAGACGGGGGTGAGCTACAGCTGCACTGAAGCTGGTTCACAGCAGTACGACTGTAGTAGGATAGCGTGACTCTAGTACTGCTGTAGTAGGACTGTAGTAGGATAGCGTGACTGTAGTACTGCTGTAGTAGGACTGTAGTAGGATAGCGTGACTGTAGTACTGCTGTAGTAGGACTGTAGTAGGATAGCGTGACTGTAGTACTGCTGTAGTAGGACTGTAGTAGGATAGCGTGACTGTAGTACTGCTGTAGTAGGACTGTAGTAGGATAGCGTGACTGTAGTACTGCTGTAGTAGGACTGTAGTAGGATAGCGTGACTGTAGTACTGCTGTAGTAGGACTGTAGTAGGATAGCGTGACTGTAGTACTGCTGTAGTAGGACTGTAGTAGGATAGCGTGACTGTAGTACTGCTGTAGTAGGACTGTAGTAGGATAGCGTGACTGTAGTACTGCTGTAGTAGGACTGTAGTAGGATAGCGTGACTGTAGTACTGCTGTAGTAGGACTGTAGTAGGATAGCGTGACTGTAGTACTGCTGTAGTACGACTGTAGTAGGATAGCGTGACTCTAGTACTGCTGTAGTAGGACTGTAGTAGGATAGCGTGACTGTAGTACTGCTGTAGTAGGACTGTAGTAGGATAGCGTGACTGTAGTACTGCTGTAGTAGGACTGTAGTAGGATAGCGTGACTGTAGTACTGCTGTAGTAGGACTGTAGTAGGATAGCGTGACTGTAGTACTGCTGTAGTAGGACTGTAGTAGGATAGCGTGACTGTAGTACTGCTGTAGTAGGACTGTAGTAGGATAGCGTGACTGTAGTACTGCTGTAGTACGACTGTAGTAGGATAGCGTGACTGTAGTACTGCTGTAGTACGACTGTAGTAGGATAGCGTGACTGTAGTACTGCTGTAGTAGGACTGTAATAGGATAGCGTGACTGTAGTACTGCTGTAGTAGGACTGTAGTAGGATAGCGTGACTGTAGTACTGCTGTAGTACGACTGTAGTAGGATAGCGTGACTGTAGTACTGCTGTAGTAGGACTGTAGTAGGATAGCGTGACTGTAGTACTGCTGTAGTACGACTGTAGTAGGATAGCGTGACTGTAGTACTGCTGTAGTAGGACTGTAGTAGGATAGCGTGACTGTAGTACTGCTGTAGTACGACTGTAGTAGGATAGCGTGACTGTAGTACTGCTGTAGTACGACTGTAGTAGGATAGCGTGACTGTAGTACTGCTGTAGTACGACTGTAGTAGGATAGCGTGACTGTAGTACTGCTGTAGTACGACTGTAGTAGGATAGCGTGACTGTAGTACTGCTGTAGTACGACTGTAGTAGGATAGCGTGACTGTAGTACTGCTGTAGTACGACTGTAGTAGGATAGCGTGACTGTAGTACTGCTGTAGTACGACTGTAGTAGGATAGCGTGACTGTAGTACTGCTGTAGTACGACTGTAGTAGGATAGCGTGACTGTAGTACTGCTGTAGTAGGACTGTAGTAGGATAGCGTGACTGTAGTACTGCTGTAGTAGGACTGTAGTAGGATAGCGTGACTGTAGTACTGCTGTAGTAGGACTGTAGTAGGATAGCGTGACTGTAGTACTGCTGTAGTAGGACTGTAGTAGGATAGCGTGACTGTAGTACTGCTGTAGTACGACTGTAGTAGGATAGCGTGACTGTAGTACTGCTGTAGTACGACTGTAGTAGGATAGCGTGACTGTAGTACTGCTGTAGTACGACTGTAGTAGGATAGCGTGACTGTAGTACTGCTGTAGTACGACTGTAGTAGGATAGCGTGACTGTAGTACTGCTGTAGTAGGACTGTAGTAGGATAGCGTGACTGTAGTACTGCTGTAGTACGACTGTAGTAGGATAGCGTGACTGTAGTACTGCTGTAGTAGGACTGTAGTAGGATAGCTTGACTGTAGTTCTGCTGTAGTACGACTGTAGTAGGATAGCGTGACTGTAGTACTGCTGTAGTACGACTGTAGTAGGATAGCGTGACTAGTACTGCTGTAGTAGGACTGTAGTAGGATAGCGTGACTGTAGTACTGCTGTAGTACGACTGTAGTAGGATAGCGTGACTCTAGTACTGCTGTAGTAGGACTGTAGTAGGATAGCGTGACTGTAGTACTGCTGTAGTAGGACTGTAGTAGGATAGCGTGACTGTAGTACTGCTGTAGTAGGACTGTAGTAGGATAGCGTAACTGTAGTACTGCTGTAGTAGGACTGTAGTAGGATAGCGTGACTGTAGTACTGCTGTAGTAGGACTGTAGTAGGATAGCGTGACTGTAGTACTGCTGTAGTACGACTGTAGTAGGATAGCGTGACTGTAGTACTGCTGTAGTACGACTGTAGTAGGATAGCGTGACTGTAGTACTGCTGTAGTACGACTGTAGTAGGATAGCGTGACTGTAGTACTGCTGTAGTAGGACTGTAGTAGGATAGCGTGACTGTAGTACTGCTGTAGTAGGACTGTAGTAGGATAGCGTGACTGTAGTACTGCTGTAGTACGACTGTAGTAGGATAGCGTGACTGTAGTACTGCTGTAGTACGACTGTAGTAGGATAGCGTGACTGTAGTACTGCTGTAGTAGGACTGTAGTAGGATAGCGTGACTGTAGTACTGCTGTAGTAGGACTGTAGTAGGATAGCGTGACTGTAGTACTGCTGTAGTACGACTGTAGTAGGATAGCGTGACTGTAGTACTGCTGTAGTAGGACTGTAGTAGGATAGCGTGACTGTAGTACTGCTGTAGTAGGACTGTAGTAGGATAGCGTGACTGTAGTACTGCTGTAGTAGGACTGTAGTAGGATAGCGTGACTGTAGTACTGCTGTAGTAGGACTGTAGTAGGATAGCGTGACTGTAGTACTGCTGTAGTAGGACTGTAGTAGGATAGCGTGACTGTAGTACTGCTGTAGTAGGACTGTAGTAGGATAGCGTGACTGTAGTACTGCTGTAGTAGGACTGTAGTAGGATAGCGTGACCGTAGTACTGCTGTAGTACGACTGTAGTAGGATAGCGTGACTGTAGTACTGCTGTAGTACGACTGTAGTAGGATAGCGTGACTGTAGTACTGCTGTAGTAGGACTGTAGTAGGATAGCGTGACTGTAGTACTGCTGTAGTAGGACTGTAGCCCTGCTGCGGCGCACCTTGTAGATGAGCTGGGAGTAGTAGTCGGTGACTCCGTCCAGGCAGGCGTTCCCGAAGGAGCCGGTCAGTCTGGAGTCTCGGCCCAGAGAGGAGCTGCCGTAGGGGGGGAACAGACCCAGGTCCACACCCAGCACCGGCTCCATGAGGGGCAGCACTGACAGCTGATGGGGGGGGGGGCATATTCATCAATACAGTCGTTTGTCACGAGCCTGGAGATTAGAGGTGGGCGTGGTTTCACCAATGGGAGGGGGGCGATTCATCTACCTGTGTGAGGTGTGTCATCAGCGGGTCGGACGAGACGGCGTCAGTGGGGGTGTGGAGCCCCTCCTCCTCTCTCTTCCTCCTTTTGGCTTTGGGCGGGGCTCTGTCCTTCTCCGGCCGGGGGGGTCTCTTGCAGCGCTGCGTCTTCTTCTTGCCGGACGGGTCCAGGAGGTCTGGACTGTTCACCTGCTGGGGGGCACAAGACTGACACTGAGTCGACAGTTCTACCCAACAATAGTGGGAAAAGCTTCCCACAGGCCCCGCCCCACCATGTTGTCCCGGGAACCGGGCCGGTCCTCCTCCTCGGGCAGCTGCCGGCGGGCGGGGGGCGAGGACGTCGGGGAGGTCTTGTCTTTCAGCAGGTGTCGGAGCAGCTCCTTCCCGCTGTCGCCGTCTTTCCCGTTGCCGTGGAGAGGAGAGGGGGCGGAGACACCCTCAGCCACGCCTTCTTCCATCTTCACCACGCCCCCCACGCAGGCTCCTCGCTCCACACGCTCCTCCTGTCAGACGGAGAGGAAACCAAACCCTGAGAACCTGAGCAGACGATCCGACCGGAGCTGCACGACGGGCGCCTCACCTTGACGTCCAGGGGCCCGGCGGCCGGGGGGGGGCCCCTGGGGGACTCCACGCCCAGGACCAGGCCCCTCTGCTGGGCCGGGGACACGACGGACAGCTGCTTCTCCAGCTCCGACGACGGAGCCAGACCGCAAAGGGAGGCGTTCAGGGAGAAGGACAGATCCGATTGGTCCCCGTTACCCCGGGTGGGCGTCGAGCAGGAAGTGTCCGAGACGGTCGGAGTGGGTGGGGCCGTGGTGTCATCCGAGTGGCAGGACAGCGGCGTCCTGTCTCCGCCTCTGGCCGCCGTCTCGTCTCCGTCTCTCTTCCTGCTCCTCCTCTTCTTGGCCTTGTCGTCGGGAATGATGTCGGAGTAGAGCTGGATGAGGGAGGCCCCGCCCCCGGAGGCGGAGCAGGAGAAGGAAGGGGAGGGGCAGGTGGAGGAGTCTGGTCCGAAGCGATGCGGCTGACCTCCGGCCACGCCCGCCGCGCCCATCCCAGCTGGTCGGACTTGAATTTGGGTCGTGGGTCCGGCGGGACCCGAGAACCTCGGTCTGGTCGGGAGGTTGGACGGCGCCGTGTCGAAAGGGGGCGCGGCCTCAGGCCTGCCGTGTTCTACCTGTGGTAGACCTGGAGTGGGCGGAGCTCCGGAGAACCCTGGGTGGAGGCTCGCCTGCTGCGTGAACGGCGCCGCCGGACCCTGAGGTCTGGAAGCCGGGGGCGACTGCAGGAAATCCTGGGGCAGCTCGGAGCTGAAGAACGACATCTGGGACAGGTTGTCCCCGCCACCGGGAGCCGGCGTTGGCCCGGGGTGACCCCCGGGTCCGGGCGTTTGCCCGACGCGCGCCGCCGTCGGAGCTCCGGATGGCGGGACGGCCGCAACTCCCAGGAGGCCTTGCTGCTCCAGCTCCAACCTCTGCTGCAGGGCGCGGTGACGCTCCACCTGATGGGGACAAAAACAGGAAGTGAGCGCCGCGCTGCGTCAGCGCCGTGTTAGCGACGCGCTGCATTAGCGACGCGCCCCACCTCCTGCATCAGCTGCACCCGCTGCCTCTCCTGCTGCTCCCTCATCCTCTCCCTCCTCTCCCGCTCCTGGAAACCCTCGCTGAACGGGTTGTTGTCGTCAAAGTTCACCTGCAGGACGTGGAGGCGGAGTCAGGAAACACCCCGCCAAAATAAAAGACCTCGAACAGGCGTCTGAACGTCACGCAGTTTACCTGACGAGAGGGGGCGGATCCCTCTCCCGCCGCCGCTCCAGGGAAGCCGGCCGGCGCTGGCGCGACCAGGGGGGGCGCCATGATGGGCGAAGGAGTCTGGGCGTGTGTGGGGGGTTGCGAGGCGTTCGGCTGGGGGGGCATCCTCTGCGCAATCACCCCTGGGGCCCTGACCCCCGCGGTCCAAACAGGAGGGACGTTTGGGACGCGGACCGGAGCGGGGCCGCCCGGGTGGGGCTGAGGGAGGAGGGTCTGGGGCATCAGGGCGGGGGCAGGGGCAGGGGCAGGGGCGGGGGGCTGCAGCGCCCTCTGCTGCTGCTGCTTGGTGCGGTAGTCCTCGATCAGCTCGGCGTGATCCTTCTGCTGCTTGCGGATCTGAATGCACAAACCAAAACGTTGCCATGACGACTGCGGCGTTGCCCCTCCCACCCTCAGGTTTTGCTCGTCCCACCTGCTCCAACTGCTTCTGGACGCCCCCCTGTTGCTCGGTGACGAGGCGCAGCTGGGCGGCGTCCTCCTCGGCGAAGGGCCGCCCCGCCTTCTTGGCCGTCCTCTGCTTGGCCGACAGCGACTTCCTGGTCTTGCGGTGCGCGGCGATCTGCTCCTCCAGGAGGCGCTGCTGCATCTGCAGCAGCCGCTGCGTCTCCCCCAGCCACTCCTCGTACTGGCGCCGCTGGGACTCGTCTGCATGGGGGGGGGCAGACGGACGGACACACACACAACGTCGGTTTCTACGCGTCTCGTTCGGGGAACGCGCCGGCGGCTCGGATACTCACTGACGAAGCCCGGGCCGAAGCTGGGGGGGCTGGGTCGCACCAGCTGGGGCTTCAACTTCCCATCCTGTAGGTGGGGGGGGCAGAAAAGTTTGGAACCAACAGCTCAAAAGAGACGCTACAAGTCTGTTTCACGATTCTACGCACCTGTCCCACCAGGTGAGGCGTCTGCGGAGTCGCCTCCGGCCCCGGGGTCGCAGGAGCCACGGGGGCCACTGGGGGCCCCTGAGCCTGCTGGAACCTGACACACACAGTCACACAAATCAGCATGGGATCTGGAGGTGACAGACTTTGCAGTGGGGGGGCGGTACCTGTTGATCACCATGGGGTTGAGGCTCAGGTTGCTCTGGGTCATGACCTTGTTGATGCCCTTCAGGACCACCATCTTGGCCTTCATGATGGGGTCCGAGATGGAGTCAAAGTCCGCCACGTTGGGCCCCCCCCCTGTCTCGGGGGTGGCCCTCTGGCGGATCAGCGCCTGCATCTGTTTCTGCTGCTGCTGTTCCTGCCGCTCCTGGTCCAGGAGGTCCTGCAGGAGCAGCGGCTGCTCCTCCACCAGCAGGGGGCGCTGCTTGCTTGGGTCCTGGGGCGGGACGGCCTGGGTTTGGGCGGCGGGGGCCCCCGGGTTGAGTAGGAGACGGGGCTGGGAGGCTTGGAGAGACATCGTGTTGGGCGGGGCGGTGGGGCCCTGAGGAGTCAGGCTCGGGTGGGGGGGCACCAGAAGCCCTTGGGGGTGGGGGGTGAAGAGGGCGGATGGGGCCTGGGGGGGTCCGAACGGTCGGTGCTGCTGCTGGAAGACGGATGGAGGACCTGGAGACACGAGGAGGGTGTTAGATACTGACAAACCAATCGATCAATCAATCCGATCAGATACTGATCAATCAATCAGGTCAGGTACTGATCAATCAATCAGGTCAGGTACTGATCAATAGCACCAGTCAGACTTCATAACTGACCTCCAGCCATGTGGGGGTGGACCCCAGGGGACACAACTGGCAGCGGAACCTGCTCCTGGTGAGCTGGATAGACCCCCGGACCGGGCTCCTCCACCTTCACCAAGGGGGCGGGGTTAGGGTAGGGAGGGGGCGGGGTTAGGGTAGGGAGGGGGCGAGGTTAGGGTAGGGAGGGGGCGAGGTTAGGGTAGGGAGGGGGCGGGGTTAGGGTAGGGAGGGGGCGAGGTTAGGGTAGGGAGGGGGCGGGGTTAGGGTAGGGAGGGGGCGAGGTTAGGGTAGGGAGGGGGCGAGGTTAGGGTAGGGAGGGGGCGGGGTTAGGGTAGGGAGGGGGCGGGGTTAGGGTAGGGAGGGGGCGAGGTTAGGGTAGGGAGGGCGGGACACAGAGAGAAAGATGTCAGAATGTTGTCATTTCCTTTCTGTCAAACGGTTAAATGACTTCCTGGTGAACGGACCACCAGGGGCCCCACCTTGGTGAGCAGCGCCGAGGGGGAGGGGCCCGCCGCCTCGCCTCCTGGGGGTTTGGGGGGTCTGCCTGCGGCCGGGACCCCAGGTGGGGCTGCGGAGGGGCCATCCTTGGCGCCAACTTGTACTTCCTGTTTGACCTGGCCAATCAGGGCGGAGTTGCCCTCGCTCTTCCTGGTCTTGCCGGCCCCCTCCTTCTCCTCCACTGGCTCCCCCAGGTCCAGCTCCTCGTTGAACATGTCCTTCTTGTCCTCCAGGTTGAGCTCCGGGTCCGCGTAGGCGATCAGGTCAAACTTCCCCGACAGCAGGAAGTCGTCCAGGTGGAGGTCGTTGGGGCCCAGATCCAGATCCTCCTTCCCTGAAACACCAGGAGCCGGTTTCATACGGGAAACGTTTCGTCACGCCAGACCCCCCCGGCCCCGGGTTCCTACCATCTTCAGGGTCCAGGTTCAGGTTCAGGTCGACCAGATCCTTCACCTCCACGTCCTCCAGGTCCTTCACGGCCGAGTCCTCCCCCTCCAGGTGCTCCTCCATCCCATCAGCCCCGGCGAGGGTCGACTCGCTGCTCTGCGCCAGCGCTGCCGCGTGGCCGATGTGCTGATGGTTCGCCTGCTCCAGGACCATCTGCTGGCCCAGCGGTGCCTCCCCCATCCGGGGGGCCTGAGCGGGCCGGACGGGCTCGGCGTCGGGGACGGGCGGGGGGAAGGGCAGCCTGAGGCGGTGCTCCGGTGCGCGGTGTCTCAGCTCGATGTACGGCTGGCCCATGAAGTTATGCTGCTGCAGTGGCAGGGAGCGGGGGAGGAAGGGCTGGGGGCCCCCTGGGGACGCACATACACACAAAATAATCAGTGATGTATTGACTGAAACATGAATGTACAGCTCGTCCTCAACATATGAACAATCTCTAGGAGCTGGTTGTGTTCGTAAGTTGAATTTATTAAATTTCAATCTCTACAGAGAACAACAAACATCAGCAAGGGTGATGGTCGAGTATGGGGAAGCACATTTGTTCGTAAGTTGAGGACTTCCTGTTTTGGTGCACTTGACACAGCCGGGGGGGTTGTGACGGAGTGTCTTACCTGGCATCATGTGAGCGCTGGGAGCAGGGAGGGGTCGGATGCCGGTGAACTCTCCGGGAATCAGCCTCTTCATCTGCTGGGAGACCCCCTCCTCGACGCCGGGTCCAGGCCCTGACCCCTGTGGGGGCCGCAAAAACGAATCCTGCACCCCCGCTGTGGGAACACCAAACCTGGAGGGGATGGGGGAGGAGTCATGATGGGGGAGGAGTCATGATGGGGGAGGAGTCATGATGAGACAAAGCAGATCGGCTTCGTCCTGATGGGGGAAGGGGGGTCGGTCCTGGTACCTCACCTGAGGACTCTGACTGCCTGCTGAGGGAGGCCATGCCTCGGGAAGGGGGTGTCTGCGGGGGGGTAGCCCCTGTGCTGCTCCCCCTGGAACCCGGCTGGGAATCTCGGGCCTGGCGCCCCCCCGGGCCGGATCGTGCCGGGGTACGGCGGCGGGGGACGTCCAAACAGCTCCGTCGGAGGAGCGGCAGCGGCGGGGTCGTCCTGAGGCCAGAGGCGTGGCGCGGCGGGGGCGGGTGGCGCTGCGGGGGGGCCGGCAGCTGCTTCCTGCAGGCCCTTCTCCTGCCGCAGGGCGTTCTTCTGCTGCTGCTGCCTCAGCAGGAGCTGCCGCAGACGCTGACGCTGCAGGAGGAACGGACACGTGAGAGGAACCGACGAGAAACCGACGAGAAACCGACGGGAACCGACGAGGAACCGACGGGAACCGACGAGAAACCGACGGGAACCGACGAGAAACCGACGAGGAACCGACGGGAACCGACGAGAAACCGACGGGAACCGACGAGAAACCGACGAGGAACCGACGGGAACCGATGAGAAACCGACGGGAACCGATGAGAAACCGACGGGAACCGACGGGAACCGACGAGAAACCGACGGGAACCGACGAGGAACCGACGAGGAACCGACGGGAACCGACGAGAAACGACGAGGAACCGACGAGAAACCGACGAGAAACCGACGGGGAACAAAACAAGGAACCTACCTGTCGCAGCTTCTCCTCCGAGTCTCCGAGCTGAGGCAGCATGCTCATTGGTCCGTCTAGAGAAGCCACGGCCAATGCCGTCATCTCATTGGTTGTCTTGTCTGCCTGAGAGGGGCCTGGTTTGATGTGACCCCCCTCAAAAGGGTCGTGACCTTGAGTCTGGCCCGCTAATCCGGGGTAGCCGCCATCCTCCATCAGCCCCGGGTGCTTTGGCGTCAGGTTGCTGGGGGTTCTGGGAAACAGGTCCTGTTGTTGTTGTTGTTGTTGTTGCCCTGGAGACTGAAGAAAACAACGTAAACACGCTGGACGGCAGAAAAACTGGCTCTGGTCGCCCGCTGGTACCTGGTGGTGAGTCTGGGCGAAGGCCGACGCCTCCCCCGGCGCCAGGGGGGAGGAGCCTGCTCCCACCGGGTGGGGCGGAGCCTGGCCGAAGGCGTCCGGAGCCTTCTGGGGGGGCCGCGGCGTGGAGGGCTGCTGGACGTAGGGATCTGGAGACGGTCGCGCCGTCCCGGCCGGTTGGGCGTAGGGGTCAGCGCCACGCTGACCTCCTGGCGAGCGGGGGAAGCGCTCCGCCACAGGAGGGCGGGGCGTCCCCGGGTTGGAGGCGTACGGGTCGACGACATTGGGGTGGGAGGGGGACGGCCGGCGGGCGGCGGGCTGCTGGGCATACTGGTCCAGCCTCAGGCCGGGCGGCGTGCCGAGGTAGGCGGGATCAGAATGCGGCCGTGGCGTACCGGGGGTCTGGGGGTTGGCGTAGGGGTCGGGGGAGGGCCTGGAGGTCAGAGGGGAATGCTGGGAGAAGGGGTCGGCCATCTGCTGGCTGTAGTCGGGTCTGGGGGTGCCGGGGGCCTGGGCGTAGGGGCTGCGGTGGGGGGAGCCGAGGCCCGACAGCGGACTGGACGGGAAGGCGGGGTCCTGAGACAGGGGGAGGGCGAAGCCCAGGTCCGTGGGTCTGGACGGGTCCCGCCTTCCCGCCCCCTCCGGCTGAAGCTGGTGGTGGGGGGGCATGGGGGCTTTAAACAACCCCCCCTGGACCAGTTCTCCACCCCGCCCGTACAAGTCTGGCGCCACGCGTACGCCCCCGCCGGGCGGGGCCCGCTGGTAGCCCTCAGGCGCTCTCATGCCGGTGTGTCTGGACAAAAGGTCGGGGGCTGACCCGGAGGGGGGGCTCATCATCACGGCTCTGGTCTGCTGGAGTCCTGGGGGGTAGAAACGAGGGCGGGGGCGGTTACCGAGGCGAGGAAACAAGGCAGGAAGTCAGGGAGTCAGGATGCGGCGGTTTACCTGGCTGGGGGAGGTGGGCCCTGCAGACCTCCGAGGTTTTGGCGTCGGGGGAGGGGGCGGGGGAACCAAAGGCATCGTGGGCCGGCGAGGCGCCGAGGGAGTTGCGACGCTGCTGCTGCTGAGGAGGAGGGGGGGGAGGAGCCGGGCGAGGAGTCCCCACCATCTTACCGTAGGGGTCCCACGGCGAAGAGGGGCGGGACGAGGGCGGGGAGAACATCTGGGGGGAGGACGGCGGCTGATGGAGAGGTGAAGACGGGTGGGGGGAGTGAGGCAGCGAGGAGAACCCGGAGGGGGGTGGGGCCTGCGGCCGGAGGAACACGTCGTCGGCCTGACCCGAACTCGGCGGGAAGAGCTGCTGCGAGGCGTTGCCGGGGGCGACGGGGTGATGCTGCGTGGGCGTCAGCGGGCTGCGGCTGCCCGTCTCCGGGGACAGGCGCCCGGCGGCGAGGCGCTGGGCGGCGAGCCGCTGCAGCTGCTCGTGCTTCACCTGCTCCAGCTTCTGCGTGGCCTCCATCTTGGCCTGCTGTTTGCTCATCTGACGCATTTGCTGACGGGGGGGGGGGGGAGACGACAAAAACGTGACGAGAGAAAAAAAAAAAGACGGGGGAGACAAGAGGGCGTCGCCGTCAGTCAGATGGTCACGCCCACCGCGGGGAGTTAATACATGATGACATGGCAGCTAGTAATGCTGGCTTTCCCTCGCCCTCTCTCTCTCTGTAAATGTGGGCGTGTCAGTGATGGATGGGTGTGCGGCGTGCAGGGCGTGTAGGGGGGGCGGGGCTAGCAGAAAACACACGACTACAAAACAAAAAAAAACACCTTCGTCGTCAGACCGGCAGGAAGCGTTCAGACTGCAGACGGAGCCGTTTTTTTTTTTTGTCGTCCTGTGGTTCTGGTCCTGTTCGGGATGGTGAGGGAGGAAGGGGGGGGTTGTCAGTGTGGGAGGGGGGGTCAGGGGGGTCTTCACAGTCACGTCTGGTTTGAGCTGATCATTAGTGCTTCCTGTCTGACTCTCAACTGGTTAATCACACCTGCAGTGACGCCTGCTCTCAGCGATGTGAAGCTGCTGCCATCCTTCAGCACGCGACCCCAGACTGAGGGAAATGGCCCAGGTACCGGGGGCCGGAAACGTGACGGGGACCAGTCACATGATCGCTGCTGGTATCAGATTCCAGATCACACTAATGTCAAACCTGTTTGTATGTCATCATTTTCTGTGACGTCTCCTCTAGCAGTTACTCGGGTTCATCAGGAGGGCTGCTGAAAGTTGACTGTTTCACTGCGTAAACCTGGACCCTTTCACTGCGTAAACCTGGACCCTTTCACTGCGTAAACCTGGACCCTTTCACTGCGTAAACCTGGACCCTTTCACTGCGTAAACCTGGACCCTTTCACTGCGTAAACCTGGACCCTTTCAATGCGTAAACCTGGACCCTTTCACTGCCTAAACCTGGACCCTTTCACTGCGTAAACCTGGACCGTTTCACTGCGTAAAACCTGGACCCTTTCACTGCATAAACCTGGACCCTTTCACTGCATAAACCTGGACTGCTTCACTGCGTAAACCTGGACTGCTTCACTGCGTAAACCTGGACCCTTTCACTGCATAAACCTGGACCCTTTCACTGCATAAACCTGGACTGTTTCACTGCATAAACCTGGACCCTTTCACTGCATAAACCTGGACCGTTTCACTGCATAAACCTGGACTGGTAACACTAACATCTCCCAGCTGATCTCTGAATGACGGTGTCGTCTCCGTTCATTTCTGCTTTAGAACAAAGAGTCCTTACGATCAGCGACAGGTTCCGTCCCACAAATTTAGAGATTAGAACAATCTGTTCTCAGATCAGTGTGAGGCGGACATTAAAAGATGGCAGCAGACCGACATCCGGAGCGAGGCAGCATCCCTTCAGAAAAAAATCAGTCAGTTCGGAGACAGACGGAGGCCACGGACGTCGACTCTGGGTCAGCTCCACTTCACCTGCCGTCAAACCGACGGGACAGACGAGGCTGCTTTTGTCTCTGATGTCTTGATTCATGAATGTTTCCCCGTTTCGCTAAAAACCCGCTCCTGGATTTTCAAACCACATTGACCCTCTGGCCCAGAGAAGACGGCGGTGACCAACCCTCATCCATGCCTCTGGAACCCTCTTTGTTCTGGGAGTCGGCTCGGCGTCGGCCCGACGCTTCTAGCTCCTACCGTCGGTCCTGGAGGCCAGAGAACGTTTTTGACCGCAGCTCAGATCCTCGTAGACGTCGACTCATCCTTTAACGTGGGAGTTACGATCTAAAAATAACCCGCAGTACGTGAAAGCTGCAAAGTCAGCATCTTTATTTTGTAACCACAGATGTTTTTATTCAGTCCTGCTGTCGTCTAGATTATTTTCCTCCTTCTTTTCATGATAAATTAAAGATTTATTTATTCCGTAATGTCGCCCTACAGCCGCGCAACTTCTACATTCCGTTAGCAAGTCCTGAAGTCCAGCTTTTTGTACGATGGTTAGCATCTTCCTTTGCCTTTTGGGTGCCACCTCAGGTGCCTTTAAGGTGCAGAATGTTTGGTTGACATTGTTGGTTTATTGGGGAGGAAACTTCAGTCACGATTCTAGCGATCCAAGATTGTCAAATTTTTTTTTTAATGTCAATTTAACTGGCATGTAACGTACAGGAGTAATGTAACTAGCATGTAGCTTAATTTAACTAGCATATAATTACATGCTAGCACGTAATTTAACTAGCATGTAATGTACAGGAGTCTAACTTACAGGAGACACGACAAGGAGACTGTCTACAGCCAATCAGGACACAACACAATGCTCTGTAAAAACACCAAAAAACATGCAACATTGCACCAGAAGAAAAATCTGAAACGGCGAGGCCGCGTTATAGCGAGGAACGATTGCACTCGGGCAAAGGGGGCTAATCGCTAACTCATGCTACCGCTTTTTGAAGCGGTGGAATCTCGAAATCTGACTTTCAACCGTGTTTCAAACGCGGCGCAAAAACGAGTCCGGAAACGGGAGCGGTTTCGCCGCCGGACCTCCAGGTGACCTGAACTGAAGGAAAGCCGAAGCGCACGGATCCGACGCGAGCCGCCCAGAACAGGAAGAGGATCCCACACCAGTCATGGATCCAGGAAGTCTGCCTCGAACAGTTTTCACCTTTGAGATCTTACCAGAGCCTCTTTGCCACCTCCTGCTACAGATGCCTGGTAGGGACAATCTTTATCTGTTGGTGATTTTAGGACTTTGGTTTGGGGGAGATTTTCCTGCCTCTTCTTACCGGCTCCCCATCTGTCATTTACCTCTCCCTTGTCAATGACATCAGAGATATTAGTTGGAGTGAGGCGCGGCAGGCATGCACATCACAGCAGATCATCTTCATCATGAACACAACAGCGCTCCACGCTCCCACGCCCAGTAAACGTCCCGTGACCCCATCTCTCAGTCTGTCTCTGCATCCCCCTGACATGCAGCCTGGTGGTTACCATGGTTACTACTCAAAGACGAGAAACCAACAGCATCCCGTTGCCCTGGAGACCAGGTTCAGATTAGCGGTAGAACGTTTTTCAATTAGCATGTTAGCATCCCACAAATAGAAACAGGTTAGGCTCCACCCACCGTCCTGAGGTGGGAGGAGCCTCGTCTCCGTCGTTAGAATGGTGTTGGTTTCTCTCTCTCTGCGTCTACTTCATGAGTGGGTGTGGCTTGTGGGGGTGAGGGGGGAGGGGTTGATGTGTTAATTTAGCGACGGGCGTTCGGACTCCGCTCACCTGCCGGAGCTTCCACTCCTGCTCTTGCTCCGTCTCCCGGGGCCTCAGCTGGTCCTTGAAGGCCCCGTCCGTCTCCATGGTGACGGGGTCGTAAGGCCCAAGCGTCGGTGTCGGCTGCGAGGGCTGGTGGCGTTTGAGCGGGTCGTTGGCCAGCTGGACCTTGTTGATGCGCTGGGCGGCGCGGTTGTCCCGAGCTTTTTGCTGCCGGGAGAGAAACGGCGGGAGAAACGTGAACGTTAAAGAAAAAGAAAAACGAAACAAACACAAACAAACACATCCGACGTGGAGGAGGAGGGAACTCACCACAAACGGCGCCCGGTCCTGAGAGCTGGCCTTCCTCCACAGTTTGGCGATCTGCTTCACTCGGGTGGACCAGTCTGACAGACAAGCATCCACAGGTCAACAGTGTGTGTGTGTGTGTGTGTGTGTGTGTGTGTGTGTGTGTGTGTGTGTGTGTGTGTGTGTGTGTGTGTGTGTGTGTGTGTCAGTACCAGGATACTGCTCCTTCAGCTGGGGGAAGTTGGTGTTGCAGTAGAGAACGGGGGCGACGGTGGCCATCTCCCCCAGCACCTCCTCCTTCTCCCACTTCATCATGCTGCGCTGCGCCGTCGACATGGCGTCCGGCTCGCCCTCCCCCGCTGGCGCCGGCGCCGCTTGACCGGCTGGGGCCGGCGCCGCTGCGGGGGCGGGGCCTGGGAGCGGAGCAGGGGCGGGACTCTGCGGAGGGGGCAACCTCAAGCCCGCTTGACCCTGGGCGGCGCTGCCGCCGAGCATCATGGGAGCGTTGGGGAAGTGAGGAGGAGCTCCCATCAGACCGTTCATCAGAGGGAGGCGAGGAAACGCGGCGGCTGCTGGGAGATCAATTTGAATTCAGTGTTTGTGTGTGAACGCAGGTATGTGTGTGTGTGTGTGTGTACCTGTGTGGTGTGCATTCGTCTTGCTGACAGCAGCGGTGTGTGTGTGCTGGTTCTGTTCAGGTTGGGTGTTGCTCCTGTTTGGGCTGAGAACGGCTGTGAACACCTCCTCCACATCCTTCCCCTCCAGCTCTGTGCACACACACACACACACACACACACACACACACACACACACACACACACACACACACACACACACACACGTTGTGAGATAAGCTGAGTCATGAAGCGCGTCCACCCATTGGCTGAGGCGTTACCTGGTATCTTGTAGAGTTTACTCAGGATGGCACCTGATGAAGACGACGATGAAGACGACATTAGTGATGAGTCAGCAATAAAACGGTGTGAATTAGACACGTCATTCAACCGATCAGCGTTAAATGAAACAAAAACTCACCGTCAGTGACCATTTTATCGAGCTCAGGACTCAATATGGCGTCCAGTGGCTCCTCCTGCACCGTCCTCTGGCCACGCCCACCACTTCCTGTCAAAGACGGATCAGTGGCCATGGAGCCGATGTCCAGACCGGCTGAGAGGAGGACAGGAAACACACAGGAGATTAAACAGAGACCTGAATGAACGGAGACAAAGACGAACAGGACGTTGAAGAAGAAGGAAAAACCAGGAAGTAGAAAAGAAATCGTTCAATTTATCTAGAGAAGAAGAAGAAAGTTGTTAGCATCAGTTAGCATCTGGAGAGGAAGAAGAAGGAGCTGTCGGCTCTTTGCTGATGACATCCAATAACCAGGCCTGATTCTAACAACAGCTTCCCATTGGCTGAAACCTTCTGACTCCACTGTCACGTCTGAACAGGAAGCTGTGGCTAGCAGCCAGTTAGCTGACGTTAGCATACCGACGTAAAGGGGAACCGTTAGCCTGACTGGAGTTGCGGAATAAAAAACTAGGGTGTGTTAGTTGGTGACCAGCAGCGAGACGCCTCAGGTCAGCAGGAATCAGGACACGGGAGCCCGCTGGCGTCTTACCGAAAGGCGACGGCGAGCGCTCCGCCTGGAACTGACCTGGAAACAAACACACAGTCACCGCACTCTTCTTCGTTGGTGTCGCTACGTCCATGTCTAGCAGCGCCGCCACTTCCTGTTCTGAAAGCTGACGATTACGTATAAAGTACGGGAAAACACACACTGATGGAGGCAGGGTCATGTGACCCACCAGGCAGGTGTGTGTGTGTGTACCTGTGTATGTTTGCACCGGTGTGTGTGTGCACCAGTGTGTGTGTATACATCTGTGTGTGTGTATACCTGTGTGTGTACCTGTGTGTCCGGTAGCCAGTATGTGAGGATCAGTGTTGAGAACATCCGACAGATCCAACAGCGGTCCCTCTGACATGGCTGGATGATAACACACACATCATGATAACACACACGTTGTGATCACACACACACACACACACACACACACTCTTGCGTCACGTCTCTCGACACACATGAACGATGACGTGAGAACGATCTGAATGAGTGAACGACTCACGCAGCGTTCCCTGTTTCCTGACGCTGTTGTTCGACACGGCGGAGGGGGCGTGGCCACCTGGGGCGGGGCATTTCACACCAGCTGCTCCAGCTCCTGATTGGCCGGCACCTGGCGTCTCCGATCCCGGCCTCTTGTCCACCTGCCGGCTCCGGTCCAGAAGATCCCGACCAAAGAATGCATCCTGTATGTAGAGGGCCGTCCAATCAGAACCCTGGGATTGAGCGAGGCCCCTCCCCCTGAGCCCCCTCCCCCCTCACCTGGAGGTACGAGGGGAACGCCTCCTCCAGCTTCGTCTTCTTCTTCCTGTACCTTTTCTTCACCTTCTCCATCATCTGGTCGGTGGGGGGCATTGTCTCCATGGTAACATCTGATGTTTGATCACAAGGAAAGCAGTCACACGGCTGGTCGCCGATGGCAACCTGGTGGGGGCGTGTCCGTGGGAGGGGTCAGAGCTGTCTCACCTTCGTCCCGACTCAGCAGCGTCTCGGTGGAATCCTTCCTGCAAACCTTGATCCGACTGGGACCGGCCTTCCCCCCCCGCTGGCGCACCATGAAGCCCCCGATACCTGAGACACAGGGGGGCAGGAGGCGGGGTCAAAGGACAGGTTGGGAGGGGGGGGGGGGCAGGGATGCTCTCCCGGCTCTTCCTCACCAGGCCTGTAGGGTTTCCTCTTCCTCTTCTTGTTGCCGTCAGCAGCCTCCGTCTCCTTGGCGACGTCGTCGTCATGGAGATGGTCTCGCTCGGGACTCGAGTCGGACTTCATCTCACACTCCAAGTCACCTGGAGAGAGACCGGGACGTCATCAGCACCACTTCACGGGCCTGCTATGGGGAAGGGACAAGGAGGGGGCGTGGTGGCGTGACCTCTGACCTCTGAGGGCGTCCTGCTCGGTGGGGGTTCCGGGTTCAGGGAGACTCTGGAGGACGGAGACGCTGTTCTGGTTGATGATCCTCAGCTTCAGTTTGGGTTTACACCTGCGGGACGGACAGGAAGCAGTTTGACGTCCACAGGACCGCCATGTTCACCCTCAGGCTAACGTTAGCATGCCAGTTCAGTTAGCTCCCGCTATTCAACGCCCCCCCACTCCCCCCCCCGCTGTTAGCCGGTAAGGCTAACACGTTTCAAACTATTTCAGTTCAGTGGAGTAAACGCAGGCCTTAGCGCGCGGCTAGCCGCCCGCGGCTAGCTACGGCGGGTTTACCTGCGGTACCTGCGCGGCGACATCAGCGGCTCCACCAGCGACTGCAGGTGAGTCAGACCCGACTCGGTGAGACACACCCCATCCTGAGAGTACGTCTTTGCGTCTGCAAACACACACACACACACACACACACACACACACACACACACACACGTCACCACCAGTGTGACGTCGTAGCGTCGTCAGATACTCTCCGGCGTCTACGCGAGGACGGGACTGACCCGGTTCTCTGATCCTGGAGATGATCTGGGCCGTGTAGGGTGACTCCAACCCGTCGGGCTTCCCTGAAACCAAACACACCGGTGGCGCCTTCAAATTAAAACACAAATCAAGCCTGGATTTTCAAAATAAAAGCACAACGGAAGGCCGTCGTTTTTACCGTAGGGGCCGCGGCCGTTGGTTCGGCACAGCAAGCAGTCGAACCCTTCATCGGCCGTCGCCTCCACCTCGTCCTCAGTGGTCAGACCTTGACACAAGGCGTGGACCCACCTAGCAAACGACGACAGCCAATCAGAGTCCAGCTGTAAAACGTGTATCTTTGTGTGTTTGGTGTGTGTGTGTGTGTGTGTGTGTTACCTGTCACACTGCTGACACTGCAGGATGAGGTCGTCGTGTGTGTACTGTCTCTGACACAGGGGGCAGCGGCTCAGGCTGTCGCAGGGGCCGCAGCGGCTGTAGTTGCTCTGCCAATCACAGCGCAGGCCGGGGGAGGAGGAGCCACACTGGACGCACCACACACACCTGGAGAGACGCAAACACACACATACACACACATGCCTCTGCGTCATAAGCTACGCCTCCTCCGCTAGCACGCTAACAAACATGTGACCGAGGGGGCGGACCCACCACTTGCACTTCCAGGATCCTTTGGGCACTGTGTGGAGGGGCGGGTCCAGGCAGTAGGTGTGGTAACTGATGTCGCAGTCGTCGCATAGCAACAGTCGCCCGGGGTCGCTGGCCTCGCCGCACGCCTCGCACACCGTACACTCCAGACAGCGCCACCCCTTGGTCAGGATGACCCGCGTGATCTGGATCGGCGACATCGCGAAAAGGGACAGAGATGGAGTAATGTGATTCCGGGTAAAGTAATCTGATTACAAACGGCTGTGGTAAGCCCACCTTGACGTTGACGCAGTAGGGGTGGTAACACTGTCCACACTGGGAGCAGGACAACAGCCGGCCTTCAGCGCCCTGCCCGAAGCTGCCGCACACCACACACATGTCCTGCACACACACACACACACACACACACACACACACACACACGGGGATTAGCTGTGAGATCGATGAGGTGCCGCTACAGGTGGGCGGAGTCAGGCGGACTCACCTGTCGGAGGGTGAAGTGGTCGGAGGTGGAGAACATCACCACCGTGTTGTGCATGGAGTTCTCCTCTTCCTCCTTCGGCTGGAACGGCTCTGTGTAAACCAGCTGGAGGAGATCGATAATCAGTGTGTGTGTGTGTGTGTGTGTGTGTGTGTGTGTGTGTGTATGTATGCGGGTGTGTGTGTGTGCTTACTCCGGTAGACACCGTCAGGATGTCCTGAATCTTCGGTCGGCTCCTTCCTCTCGCTCCTCTTCCTCCTCCGACACCTCCTCCCCTGGACCTCCTCCTACCTGAAAACCCTGAACCACGACCCTGAAGGGGAGGGGGGGGGGCACGGCACATGGAGGACAGGGATAGGAGGGATCCCATCAAATCATGACACCACTGCGTTGCTATGGGAACAGCATCAGCACCATTCCTCGTCTCCACCAGCTCACTAGCGGTTTAGCATCCTGAAAGCGTTACTTGTTGCCATAGTTACTGCTAACCATTATGTTATGCTAATGCTACTTCGCTAGCAGGAGCCCCCCCCCAGATGAGAGGAGCACCCACAGACAGACAGAAGCTCCAGCACGTCATGCAGACTCTAAGCGGCGGGGGGGGGGGTGCTTGTTTTCCACAGTGGTGCGTCCCACTGGGGCAGAGGAGTGCGCGCGCGCGCGCACACACACACACACACACACACACACACACACACACACACACACACACACACACACACACCTAGCAGGCTAGCGGTTAGCGACAGCACAAAGACACCTATCAGAGTTAGGGGGGGCGCTCTTTACCACTCTCATGCTCCAAAGGGGGGAGTCCGGCGGGCGCGGCTTAGGGCTGTCCCACCCCCCCTCCCCCATGGAATCCTGGGAGGACGAGGGGGGGCTCACCGCCCTGCGATTACTCCACCACGAGCCCTGAGTTGGGGGGGAGGAGCAGGAGGGGGGAGGAAGGCGGGTGGGTGGATGGTGTGAAGGAGGAGAGCAAAAGAAGTGAGGAAAGGGGGGGGGGCAGAGAAAGGAAAGAGAAAGAGGAGGGAGAAGGAGGAGGAAGTGGAGGGGGGGGGACAAAATGCAGTGACATAAATGCGACAGCCACAAAACAAAATGTCAAACTGGAAAAAAATGAAAAATTAAAGCTAAACACAAACAGTCAAAATGAGATGTTACCATGGCAACGACATGCAAACAGTCAGAAGGTGGAGCCCTTTATAGAATTGGTTGCACCTGATTGGCTATAATCTGAGATGATATCACATCCGTCGCGTCAACACACTCACACTCACACACACACACACACTTCAGACGTGATGGAACTAGACATGCGTGGCGTCAGTGAACGGCAGGAGAGGAAGAGGAGGACGTGAGGGAGCGCTTCCTGTAGCGGGCTAACCCCCCCACCCCCCAGGAGAGAACCTGAGGAACAGCTGACAGGAGGGAGGAAGGAACAGCAATGCTGACCTCTGACCTCAAGATAAGCGAATGCTAACTCAGGCGCGATGCCTAGTGCTGACGTTTGGTTTGCGTCGTCGCCACCCACATGACCCACTCCAGAGGTCAAAGGTTACCCACCTGTTTGATCCGGGCTCTGCCGGGGGAGAACTTCCTCTTGGTGATGGCCGGCTTCCCCATTCCGATTTTAGGGGTGAGGGGGAGCACGGTGGTGGGAGGAGCCTGGAGAAACGGGAAGGAGAGGTCAGCCAATGAGAGACGATGCTCGCCAGGGGGGGAGGGAACACGCTCAGGTTTACCTTGGAGAGAGGCGGAGACTCTCTGGAAAGGGGGGAGGTCCTGAAAAGAGGTGAGGGCGGGGAGAGGGGAGGCGGTGTGACGGGGGCTCTGGCGGGGGAGGTCTCGGGGGAAGCCTCGGTGGAGAAGGGGGACTGCCTCAGGCGGATGGCAAGGTCGTCCGACGGCCTGGAGGAGCAGGGCGGGGGCCGCAGGGCCCGCCCCTTCCCCCGGCGGGAGAACGGGGGAGGGCTGGGGGTGGAGAGGTGCAGCAGGGTGGGGGGAGGAGACGAGGCCATCAGCTCCATCACCTCCATGTCTAAAGAGGGGTCCAGTTCCAGCACGGGGCTCACTGGCTCCTCCTCCTCCTCCTCCTCCATGTCGGATTGGTCCGGCCCCACCCCCTCTTTCCCCCCAGTCTGCTCCTCCTCTGCATCCCACCTTTCTCTCATTGGCTGTTCCATTGTGACCTCGTCAGACGCAGCTGTGGTTGATTCAGACGGCTCCTCCTGCTTTGAAGGCTCAGCGTGTGATTGGTTCTGGTCTTTGGTGAGTTCTGCTGCCGAGCTCTCTGATTGGCTGTCGCCGCCCATTAACACCACGTCACAAGAAAGCGACTCGTCCTCTCGGGCTACAGCCGCTTCCTGACCAACTTCCTCCTGTCCTTGACGGGGAAGCTCCTCTTCTCGGTAGCAGTCATCCTGTGAGGGGGGAGGAGGAAGGTTGTGGGCGGAGCAAAGGGAGATTAAGGCGGTCCTGTGTGGGGGGGAAGGGGCGGCCTCTAGAGATCCAGCTCTAGAAGGAGAAGGCAGAGGAGACTGTGGTGCGGTGGCGGGTGAGGTTGGAGGTGAGTGTGAGGAGGGAGGAGCTGGTAGGGGGAGGGGGAGGGGGGACGCAGGAAGAGGAAGAGGAGGGTCGTCTTCATCAGAGTTGGATCCCAGCTTGACTCCTGCACAGAGAGATGAAGAAGAACCTCAGGAACAAACAGAAGAACCGCCGTACGTAAAGATGTGTTAAAAGCCTCCTACCGGCAGAAGGACTTGTGGAGCTGCTGTGCTCCTCTTCTTCATCACCTCTAGTTCTCTCCTCTTCTTCTAGACGAGGCTCCGGTAACTCCACCAGCTCCAGAGCTTCTCTCCTCGCCTCCTCCTCTTCGGTCTTCCTCTTTTGTGCCATCTCTTCAGCCATGCAGACGTCTGGAGGAAGGAAGATATGTCACAAACCCAGCAAAAGAAAGTCGACCTGATGAAACCTGAAATTCACAGTAGTGACTCACCCCCAGCAGCTGCTGACTCCCGTTCCGTTTGTTGGTTTGGCTGGGGGCTGGCAACTGATTGGCTTCCAGGACTAAGACCAGCATCGGGCTCCACAGGGCTTGTTGGAGCAGGACCCAGGTCGGGTGGAGACTGTTTGGTGTTGGCAACGGAATCTGGACCAGGACTTGCCTCACACCGGGTAGGGTCAACACTGGGCATAGCAAGGCCAGGATTGTGACTAGCCTCTGATTTTTCAGGGCTGGTAGGAACAGGGGTAGGGCTAACTTGTGTGTCACCTGATTGCACGGGGCCACAGGGACTATCAACCGGGCTACTGTGTCCACAAAGCACTTGAGGAAACAACATCTGAGGAAGGCCAAACTGTGAGGGGGAAGAGGGGCGGGGACTAGCAGACTTTTCACTGGTGCAGATTGTGCTAGGCATCGCAGTATTATCCTGAGTGAGGCTAGAGTGGACAGGGCTAGCATGACTTGGACTACCATGGGTGCAAGTTGGATCAACTGAGCTTTGATGGAAAGGGCTTCCAGGGGCAGTGCTTTGTTGGGTTTCAACAGCAGACTGGTTCACACTAGCCTGGTTGGGGGTGAAAGTAGCCGAATCATCGGGCAGGGTACCGGAAGGTGTTGGGCTCATCTGGCTAGGACTATTAAGACCAGAGTCAAGCTGAACCACATTGGGAAGAGCAGACTTCTGTGGTTCAGAACTGGAAACCATGTCCACAATAAGACTTGAACGAGCTACATCTGGGCTCAACTTTGCCTCAGTAGAGCCAGAACTGGTTCCAGTGTCAATAGCTGGGCTAGCATGTGGGCTACGATATGTTTCACTAGCCTGAGCTGAACTTTGATACGGGCTACCACAAGGGGCTGCTGCGTGGGCCGGGCTGTTCTTTGTTGAGTTGGCCAATGACGAAGCTTCTTCAGGGATTGGGCCTGAGTGGGATGGACTCGTTTGATTAGCAGGACTAGACCTGGGTGGACTGTGGATGATGCCAAAGTCTGTTACGCTAGCTGCACATGAACTTGTCGGGCCACTATTGCTCAGATTGTGGCTAATGGGGCTACCAGCTGGGCTACTTGACCTACAGTGTGGAGGACTAACGTTCGATGGAGTGGGCAGTGGACTTCCCGGTATTGGAGAGGTCAGTGAAGGACTTGACTGGGGATGGACGGGACTTTGACTGCTCTCACGTTGTGCAAGCTGTGCAGAACTACAGACAACGGGACCAGTTCTTTCTGGAGATTCCAGACTCAAGTCGCTGTTCGCTTCGGTGTTGACTGGACTGGGATGGGAAGGACTTGAAGGATCTGGACTTTGTGGAGTGGAGGCTGGACAGCTTGGACTTCTCTCCGACTGAACAGGGTGGCAGCCAGCTACCTCCATCTCCTCTTCCTGACATGAGACAAGGTGGCTGGGGCTGGATAGTACCGCAGAGGGGCTGGCTGTCTGCTTTGAGGGTGTACTAGGTGGATCCAATGGGCCGATGGGTTGCTCAGAACAGCTAATGGGGGAAGGGATAGACTTTATTAGCCCTGGGCTTGCACAGGCCAGATCACAGCTACCAGGGCTGGGAGGCATTTCAACGTTGTGTTTGGGGCTAGAGCTAGATGAGATATTCTGGATAAGTACGACACTGGCGTCATCTTCATTAGTCTCAGTGCACCGGGTTGGGCTGTCACAACGAGCGCTTTTATTAAGTTCACTAGCGGGGGAAGGTATTCCCTCTGTTTCTTCAGCCGGAGAGCAAGCTAGGCGACTGTGTTCAGGCAAAGGGCTAACGTGAACAAGGCTTTCTGGTGTGGGAGCAGCAGAGACGTGAAGGGGGCCTGAATAATCCAGGATAAGGGCACTACCTTCAACAGGACCGACCTGGTTTTGGACTTGTCCATCTGTTCCGTGGCTATCAGGGGGTATTATTGACATACCTGTTGGGCTACAAGGGGCGGGGGTACTTTCCAGTGTTTGGCCATCAAGGGTAAGAGGGCAATGTTCCAAGGACTTCAGCTCTATGGAACTGGTTTGGGGGCATTCCTTTGGGATACTTGATTGTGTAGCAAGGTGAGAGGACAGTAGGTTAACATTTGTGGAGTGGTGCCCAGTAGGACTCGCGGGTTGTGACAGACTACAAATGGTGGCTCTAGGTGGGGCTGGTGATGGGCTACATGGAGCTGACATTGGCTTTAGTGAGGTGTGTCTTCTTGCCGTCTTGGAAGGCCGACAGTCGACTGATGTCAGGTCCTGGTCCAGTGTAAAGATGTCCAGTGCAGCTTCACAGTGCAGCTGAGCAGGACTGCTTGATCCAGGACTTTCCTGGTCCAGTGTAGGTTCAGAATCCTGGGTGGGACTCTGTGGATGTGACGTGCTGACTTGTGCAGGACTATGAGGCGTAGGACTATGCAGTTCTTGAGGGATATGCTGAGGTTGGATGATGTTAGCGCTGCATGGCTGATCAAGCTGGGTTTGTGGAAACCTTTGCTCAGGTTCTATAGGTCCTGGCTGCAACTGGGTCAGACTTGTTTCTCCCTGGGTGGTACTTTTTGGAGAACATGCAAGGCTGCAAGACAGACTGCCTTGATTTGGGTTCAGCTGAGACTCTTGTACTACGAAGTCATTCTGTGAGGAATGTTGGGTATGTGTCAAAGCCACATGGGTAGGACTTTGTCTCAGCTCGGGGAGATCCGCTGTGCATGGTTGAGGACTTTTCTGAAGTTCTGATGGACCAGACTGAGATGGCGTAGGGCTTTGCACAAGCTCTGCAGGACTGAGGTGAGCAGGGACGTTCTCCTGATGTTCAGGGTTGACTGATGCACCACTGTCCGGGAGATCTGCAGAATCAAAGTGTGATGGTGTAGGACTTTGTGGAAGCTCTGCAGGTTCATGATGAGACTGGGAACTACTTTCTATGAAGTTTGTTTTAAGCTCTGTGTGCTCAAGGTCAGATGGCAGTGAACTTCGCTGGACTTCTTTTGGATCAGATGGACTAGCTTGTAGATCTGGATCAGGCTGAGATGGCTGGGAAACAAGCTGGAGCTCTGAGGGTTTAGGGGAAGATGGGCCAGGACTACGATGAAGCTCTTTGGATTCAGGATGTGACGGTGCAGGACTAAATTCTGTGGATTTAAGGTGAGGTGGGGTAGAACTATGAAGCACTGCAGGGGCAGGAGATGGGTTCTGAACCAGACAGAGCTCTGTGGGTTCTGGGCAAGGTGCTGTAGGACTGTGTTGGACCTCATTGGGTTCTAGGTGAGAAGGTGTAGGACTATGTTGGAGTTCTGGGTGTGATGGCGTAGAACTATGTTGTGGCCCAATGGGTTCAGGATGAGAAGGCGTAGGACTACATTGGACCTCAATGGATTCTGGGTGAGATGGCGCAGGACTACATTGGGGCTCAATGGATTCTGGGTGAGACGGCGTAGGACTACAATGGACCTCAATGGATTCTGGGTGAGACGGGGTAGGACTACGTTGGGGCTCAGTGGATTCTGGGTGAGACGGCGTAGGACTACATTGGGGCTCAGTGGATTCTGGGTGAGACTTCATAGGACTACATTGGGGCTCAAAGGATTCTGGGTGAGATGGCATAGGACTACATTGGGGCTCAATAGATTCTGGGTGAGACGGCATAGGACTACATCGGGGCTCAATAGATTCTGGGTGAGATGGCATAGGACTACATTGGGGCTCAATAGATTCTGGGTGAGACGGCATAGGACTACATTGGGGCTCAATGGATTCTGGGTGAGACGGCATAGGACTACATTGGGGCTCAATGGTTTCTGGGTGAGACGGTGTAGGACTACATTGGGGCTCAGTGGATTCTGGGTGAGACGGCGTAGGACTACGTTGGACCTCAATAGATTCTGGGTGAGACGGCGTAGGACTACGTTGGGGCTCAACTGATTCTGGGTGAGACGGCACAGGACTACGTTGGACCTCAATAGATTCTGGGTGAGACTGTGTAGGACTACGTTGGGGCTCAATGGATTCTGGGTGAGATGGCGTAGGACTACATTGTGGCTCAATGGATTCTGGGTGAGACGGTGCAGGACTACGTTGGACCTCAATAGATTCTGGGTGAGACTGCGTAGGACTACGTTGGGGCTCAATGGATTCTGGGTGAGACGGCGTAGGACTACATTGGGGCTCAATGGATTCTGGGTGAGACGGTAGAGGACTATGTTGGGGCTCAATGGATTCTGGGTGAGACGGCGTAGGACTACATTGGGGCTCAATGGATTCTGGGTGAGACGGTAGAGGACTATGTTGGGGCTCTGTAGGTTCTGGGTGAGACGGAAGACTTTGCAATGGTGCAGGAGTGTCAGAGGTGGGACTCTGTGGTGAAAAGAGGGGCTGAACTGGACATGAGGGGGCGTGATTGATGGGCGGAGCCTCTGCCTGACCTGAACTTGATGGCTCTGTAATGCTAACAGTTGCGGCCTGTGCAGGACTAGGTGGCAAGTCCACGGTAGGACTTTGTGGTCTCGAAGTATGTGGGGTCAGTCCCTCCTCCTGAGGCCTGCAGGTAGGGCAGACAAACTCTTCAGACGTCGCCTTGTCCCCCCCAGCCTGGACAACGCACTCTGAGTGGACACCCCTGGGATGACACACAAATAAACCAACATGAACATCAACCAGGTCGCTTCCTGATGCGGACGAGGGGGCGGCGGCCTGTCCAGACACAGCCACACCTACCGATAGCAGCGGACACAAGTCACATAGTCCTGTGGTGTGTAGAGGTCGGGGGCGTGGCCACAGAGAGGGCAGGGCAGAGTGGGGTCACATGACTCGCACAAAAACGGGTGATTGGCCCATTGGCCAGACGACCTCGCACCACAGCGCCGGCAGATTCTGCAGTTCTGGAGGACAGAGAGGTTTTAAAACACACACACTCTCTCTGACACACACACACACACACATCCCTGTGTGTCGATCTCACCTTGCAGCTCCAGCCGGTGTTTGGTGTGTGATCCAGCGGCGGCGACAGACAGTGTGTGTGGTACGCTTTGTCACAACAGTTACACACCAGCAATGCCCTGTCATCCCCTCGCAAACTAACACACACACACACACACACACACACACACACACACACACACACACACACACACACATTATTGACCGGGAATCTCAGGCTCCTTTCCTTAGCTGCTAAATGCTAATGCTTGCACACGGACTGTGTGGATGACAGGAAGAACGGCCTCATGGGTAACAGAGGTCTCACCTGCAGCTCTGACACACCCGACACTGCCTACACTGCCAGCCGGCCCTCAGCAGGGGGGAGGGGGCCAGAGGGGGGTCTAGGCAGCTGCCATGGTAACAGTTACCACAGCTGCAGCACATCAACATCAGGCTGACGTCACCGCCGCCCGAACACGAAGAGCACTGTGAGGACGCTGGAACGAGAAAGGGGGAGGGGGGGGGTCAGTCAGTCGGGCGACACTTGCGTTGGATTGGCCCGCTTTCAAACAGGAAACAGGAAGTACCTGCTTGCGCGTGTCTTGTGCACAGTGTGTCTCTCCTGGTCCAGTTCTGGTGAGCTCCAGCAGCGGCGGCACATGGGAAGTGGTAGCTCTGCCCACAGCTCGTCTCCCGGCAACGCAGCGACGCCCCCAGCCGACGACAGAAAGCACAAACCTGTGCGGGAGGAGGGGCGGGGCTTAGCGAAGCAGTACAAGGCGTGAAGCGGACGCTACGCAACACTAACCCACCTGTGTGCTTCCCGAGTCGATGGCTTTGTCCACGTAGAGCAGCGATTGGCCCTCGCCGCGACACACCCCCTCTGACCACGCCGCGCACTGCAGGTGAGCACAGCACTGACCTACACACACACACACACACACACACACACACACACACACACACACACACACACACACACACACACACACACACACACACACACACACACACACACACACACACACACACGCTCATGTGGACCTGCACCAGGACGTAGAGGTGGAGCTAAAGAGAGGAACTTCCTGTACCTGTGGGGTCGAACAGTGATTGGACGTCGACGTCAGGTGGGAGGCCAATGGGGCCGAGCTGCTCCACGAACGCCGAGCAAGACTCCTCCCCTGAAACGTCAACAGGAAACAGTCATCAGCACCTCCGATTAGAACCGGCGTGGGGGTGTGATTGATTATTGACCGGCAAAGGATCATCAGAAACGTTGATTTGAATTACAAATTAAAATGTAAAACGCAGACGTTTATTTTGAAAGGGCAAGTTTTATAAGTAGGCGGACCCGGGCCTTTTAGGACCGCCCACAGGGGGGCGTTCTGTTTAGAACCACATGATCATTTAGTGTGAGGAGAAACTCACCATCCTGTTGTGGACTGCTGCACCTACACACACACACACACACACACACACACACACACACACACACACACACACACACACACCGAGTTAACATCACCACGTATACGCCTTTATTTTGACGGCGGTGCAGGAAGTGCGGGTGGCTCACGTGGGCGGGGCCTGGTCGCCGTGGTAACAGTGGTCGTGGCAGTCGTTGTCCCGGTCGGCGGAGGCGCGGCGGTTCAGGACGTGGAGGGGGATGTAGCCGGGCGTCGGGCCGAACACCACCAGGCGGCCCTGGCCCAGGGGGGGGTCGTCGCCGCGGTAACAGAAGGCACACTGCTTCAGCCTGAAGAGACACCGATGGACGGGGGGGTGAGAGACTGGCATGGGCGTTCTGGTGTGTGCTGACGTGAGTCGGGGACACGCCTACCGTTTCTCCACGTGTCCCAGGCTTGGGGTGGGCGACCCCCCAGAGTCCTCCGACAGGCAGCGGGGCGACAACGAGTCCTCGTCCTCCAGGCGGGAGGGCGCCGGAGGGCTGCAGCAGGGGCTCCCCTCCGCCGGGCTGGACTTGCCCTCCTCCGTCTCAGTGGGAACCGTACTGGGATGGCAGATCGCCTCCGCCGGAGGGGGGCTGCGACCCGGGCTGGGGGGCGCCGGACCGACTCTGGGTACGTCCGCAAGACTGAGATCCGGTCCCGGGCTGGAGGCCGGGGCTGCAGGAGGGGAGCGGGGTCTGTCCACGTCCACCGCGGTAGGAGAGGGGTCAGGGGGGGGCACCTGCACTGGGCTCTCAGGGGGAGGGGCATTCGGGTCAAGGTCCAGCACGGGTTCCAGACCAGGAGTGTACCAGCCAGGTTCAGGATCAGGTTTAGGTTCAGGTTCAGGATCTGGTTTAGGTTCAGGATCAGGTTTAGCTTCAAGATCGGGTTCCAGAACCAGATCAAGGTCCGGGACCGACTCTGGTTCAGGTTCTGGATCGGGATCAGGATCTAGATCAGGATTGCATTTGGGATCAGACTCATGATTGGGAGCGGGTTCTGGATTGGGATTAGGTTCGAGATCAGGTTCTAAATCAGGTTCTAGATCAGGAGCGGGTTTGGGATCAGGTTCTGGATCAGGATCAGGTTCTGGATCGGGTTGAGGGGTTGCACTGGGTTTCCTCCTGGTGTTGGACCGCCGACGTCCCGTTGTCTTCTCTTTCACCTCTGGACACACACACACACACACACACCCTTCAGGGTCCGACACCAGCAGAACTTCTGGATGGACCCACAGAAAAGGGGCGGATCCAGGAGTTAGATTAAACTTGATACGGTGTGACTGGTACTAAAGGGGCGGGGCCAAAGGGCTTGGACTGTAATTACATGTAATAACACAGCGATGGCGACACCCCCACACCAGACCATCAGTCGCCATGGCGACCTAGCCGGGGGAAGGGGGGGGCAACCTCCCCCCTATCACTGAAGAACAAACATACCCCGCAAACACATTCGTCCCAACAGACAGCTGTTATCACACACACACACACACACACACACACACACACACACACACACACACACACACACACACAGACACACACACACCTGTCTTCTCGAGTGTTTTCTTCTCCGTGGCGTCCGTGCTCTCTTCATCCTCTACCTGGGCTCTGCCTCGACTCCGCCCCCTGCAGAGACAGACAGACACACACACACACACACACACACACACACACACACACACACACACACACACACACACACACACACACACACACACACACACACAGTTCAGATTGTAGATCGGAATCTGATGGTTTTCACTGGCCAATCAGAAACTGAGGTTTGATCAGAAACAAACGTCCCTGAGGGGCACGGGGGGTGTCTGACAGTCTCACTTACTTCCTGGATTTGGGAGGCGGTGGCGGCGGCGGTGGGGGAGGGGCGGAGCGGCCGCCGCTGCCGTCCTTCCGGGGGCGCCCACGGGGGCGGCGCTCGGACGAGAGCTTAGCAGCGATTTCTTTGGCGAGCTGGGCGGAGCGTCCGGCCCGAGTGACGGGGGCCGCCGGGCCACGGTCCCGAGGTTCCTGGGACTGAGCCTCGGACGGCATTCTGGGTAAAAACACAGCAGAGGGAGGGGCTTCAGATGAGACAGGAAGTGGGGTTAAAAAAAGCATAAAACAGGTCAATCTGGATGCGATCGATCCATCGATCCATCGATCCATCGCGACTCGACGGTTTATCCAGTGACACGTTTAATCATGTTGGTTCTGTGTCGCGTTTGTCGACCCATGATCCTCTCTGTTGTTCCACCGGACAAATGAGGCCAAGGTTTGGTTATTGATTGGGTTTGGAACCAAACGAGAACCGTGTGATTAAAGACGCTTCCCGACTCCATCAGGGTTCTTCCAGAGACGCTTCAACCTGATCCAGATCCAGATCCTGGTTCCTCCAGTTCTAGAATGTTCCTGCTTTTCCTCCTTCAGGTGCTCCAGAGGGTTCCTGTCAGGTGACGCCTCCAGAACTTCGTCTGGAACCACATCTCGGTGGACCCTGAGGTCTGCTGGGGATCTTCGTTCTTCCTGATCCATGATGGATCCGTCTGACCCGCTGCAGGTTTCTAGTGGACCCAGAACATCACCGAACCCACCTGCCCCACCACCACCATGCTTCTAGTAGGGAAGGGGGCTTCCTCTTCCTCCTCCAGACATATGCCAGATCCTGAGCCTCCAGAGGCTCTCGTTTGGTTTCATGGCTCCACAGAACCACATCCAGAACCTAGACGGTCTGGTCAGGTGGTTCTTCTGGATCAGAACTGATGGAGATCTGAGAGCCTGGACTAGATCCGATCTGATGATGAAGATGATGAAGAATCATCTGGACTTCTGTGCTGAACACAGTAAATAAACACTAAACCTCCTCATGAGTGATTCGTCTTTGAAACTAAACAGCTGATTAACTTCCGGGTTAGTTTTACCCCCTCAGGTGGGGCAGAATGATTCTCTGTGGGACCAGAGCCCCTCCAGAACAAACAAGTCGGGTTCGAGCTGACAGAGTTCATGCTAACATTAGCCGAGGCTAGCTAAGGCAGAATAAAGAAGTCCTTCCGGCGATGCTAAACACGTTAGCTTGAAACGGGTGAACTTCTAACACAACCGGAAACACTATAAACACTACACAACAAACACAACATGTGTGTGAAGTCGTTTTAAAATCCACACCACACGGAGAAAGCTAACAGCTAGCTGCTAATAGCTACCTGCTAGCTATTAGCGGCTAACAGTTAGCTTCCCCCCGGACCGCCCAGTCGCAGCACTTCTGTTAGCATTAGCGTTAGCTAGCGGGCTAGCTATTAGCGAATTCTCCGCCCCGCGTTCGACGTTAACGACCGGACTCAAGTTAGCGGAAGGAAAGGCCGCGAAAGTGCGGCTGAAACCCCCGCGGGTGTCGGGGGGAGGCTGGGACAGGATCCTTACTGATTCGAAGCGAGTCTCTTTTTCCTCTCCAGCTTTCCACACAACTTAAACCGATCTGTTCGAATCCAACAGCGAACTTCTCCGAAGGATCACATCCGTTTCACAAGTCAGGCATGATGAGGGTCTCCGTGGAAACATTCCCGTGGATCGTGGAAGGAAAAATACGCGGTTTTGCGCTGGAAATAAGCGAAAAATTAAAGTTGAAGCGGTCGCTCCATCATGGAGGCCATGTTTAGGAGCGACCGAAGCACCGCCTGTCAGCGACAACAGGAGAAGTAGGTCCCGGGGAAACATTCAACTCCCACACCGGGGCTTAAAGTTCCACAAGGTCCGCGTTCACGAATGATGACCTCGACAGGTGAGGGTTTAACACCTGCACGCGCGTCTGTGCCCGCGTGCGTGACGGCGGGTTTATTTGTTTGTGTTGTGTAAAAAGTGTGTCTGACCTCGCGGAGGGATCTGGGGGAGGACCGATCTGGTGAAGCGGTCTCTGTCATCAGGTCTCAAGTCCCGGACTGGAGTCGCGCGCCGCGGAGCGGAGCTGCCGCCGCACGTGCGCCGTCCGACGCGGATCCGCGCGCTGTTCCCGTCACGCGCCGTGTAAACATGACGTCATCCTGCTTTTTAAGTCAATACGTGTTTTTATTTAACGTGACGTCATCTCGGTAAATCAGACACACAGGCGTGGTTTCCTAGGAAACACGACCGCCCCAGTTTTCTCGGTCTCCACGGAGGGAAGAAGGTCAAGCTGCCGTCCAGGAGGAATCCACTCCGACACCGGATTACAGCCCGTTAGCACACACACCTGACGTCACTGGTGTGACCTCTGACGTCACTGGTGTGACGTCAGAGGGGAACGAAACCCGTCAGGTTAAAGAGGGTCAAACCGAAGTAAACCTGAGCCTCTCTGGTGACGTAGTGTTTCTGACTCAGGGTACTTACGTTACAGAGTAACTAAAGTATATTACTTCAGTTACTCTTTAATTACTCTACTAGTAGCGCATTAGGTTTTGAACTAACTAGGTTTAAAACTAAGTAACTAACTAGGTTTTAAACCAAGTAACTAAATAACTAGGTTTTAAGTAAGTGGGTTTGAATCCGTCTCAGGTTGGGTTCTACTACAAACCCATCCTTCTGATTTCAGGCGGAGCCTCTCCACCAATCGGATCCATCGATCCGGCAGCGACACGAACGCTCCTGGATCAAAACAAACCTTTATTGACAAACACATTCAAACGTCAACAATACGCATAAAAAACTCTTTTCTTTTCCATGAAGTCCTGAACGTGTCTGCAGACGCCTCAGACGAACTCCACGCCGGCGTCCGTCACCCTGAAGCTGCTCCTCCTGGGGGAGCCGCTCCTCCTGGGGGAGCTGCAGTGGACGCTGAAGGTCTGTCTCCTCCTCGGCCCCCCGCCTCCTGGCGCCGTGGCAGCCGTGTTGTCGGCAGCTTCCTGTCTGGAGCAGAGCAGCCGGTGGCTCACCAGCCGTTGCCAGGGGCGACAAAGGTAGGGCCGGTCAAACTCCGAGGAGGAGGAGGACGGCCCCCTCCTGATCACATGGCAGGTCGCAAAGACGGTGATCCTGTAATCCCTGAAAGAAGAACCGCTGCTGCTTCAGCCAGATTGAAGGTTCCTTATTGGTCTCCTAGAACCCCCCCACAGGAGGAACCGCTCCAAACTAATACCTGAGGAGGCGTCCCAGGAGCTCGGCGCACCTGCTGAGCTTCTCTTCCTGCTTGGTGATGCTGGCCCCGCCCTCACTGCGATCCAGCCAATAGAAAGCGGAGATGCTGTCGATGAGGAGGAGGGCCAGGGTGGGCCGGGTGGAGAAGGAGGTCTCCAGGAAGTGGAGGGTGAGGAGGAGCTGGGAGGAGGAGGAGCAGTGGACGACCAGGAGGCGGGACAGACACGAACGCAACGCCGCCTCGTCCGAGTCAGGGGGGGGCGACGTGGTGGAGTGAGCTGGGGGGGGGGGGCAGATGGGTATGTAGACGGTACGAACAGATGGAGGTCATGTGACTCCGGGTCACGCCTACCTGCGTTCAGCCGGCTGTCCAGGATGCTGACCAGTCGTAACATGTCCAGACTGTAGTCGGTGTCCATGAACGCAACGTCCACCTGCAGCCCCCCCGCCGCCTCCGGCAGCACACAGCGACACAGCAGGTGGTAGAGCAGCTCCGTCTTCCCTGACACACACACACACACACACACACACACACACGTGACGATCCAGCGATGGCTCCCAGGTGGAACCGACTCCCGCTGGACGAGCTCACCTGTTCCCTCGGCTCCGTACAGCTCCACCACCTCACCTGGAGCGCAACAAATCAGCCAATCAGATCGATCAATGACGGCGATGACAGGTTGATCAATAAGGTGTGAGGTCACGTGATGGCGGCGGGCAGGAAGTGGATGTTAGTCACCGTGTTCGGGTCCTCCATCCTCAGGGAACAGACGAGGTTCAACGTCCTTCAGGCAGCGACGAGCCTCCAGACGGGCGAACAGCTGCGCGCGCGCGCGCGCACACACACACACACACACACCCTTAATAAACATTAAACTCTTGGGATGCTAACGTTAGCCCTTTAAAGCTAACTCATCTGAACTACATCTGATCTCTGGATGTGATGAAGATGATGCTGCTGATGAAGATGAAGATATTCCCGGGAGTCAACTATTTAGAGAATGACGTCATGGATAAAAACACTTGAATATCCGCTGTATTGATCATTGAGAAAAACCGATCATGAGTATTTAAAGTGTTTTTTCACAGCTACAGAGCTAGCATGTGATATTAGCGGTAATGTAAACGCGGTGACGTCACAAGGATCGACCAGAGACTGTAGCCGTCAACACACAACAGTAATCTGATTACTCCTGGGGTGTAAAGTAACGTGTAATTGTCTGACCTGAGCGCCAGTCTCAGTCATTTTGGCTCGAGCTCATCTTCAAACCGTCGAGACGAAGCCGCCACAGTTTGAGCTCACTTCCGGGTTCTCCTGTTTTACCGTAAAGCGGGCTGGTGTCGCGAAAGACCGTCCGGGCGATGCTTGAAGGTCGAGTCTGAAGCAGCCGGATTGGATGATCGCGTTTCATCCGACAGGCCCCCTCACCTCTGATTGGCTGTTGGGTTTCAGATCCCGCCTTTCAGGGCGCTACCGTAATATCCGCTACGCACGCGGCCACATTCATTAAATACAAAACGTATTTAATGAATGGCGATTAAATACAAACGTCATCGGACGATTTATTAAAATACATTTTAATATTTTCATTACATAATTTACTTTTAAATGTTATTTAATATCGTAAATTTAACAAAATTATTTTTTTTTAAAAAGTATTTTATTGAAAATATAAAGATATTCTCAGCTTCATGTAAAACACTGTGTATGTAAATGAACCCTGCAGCATTGATGACGTCAGAAGCACAGTCCTGTTCGGTCACAGTTTATTTCTGTTGAACAAAAAACGCAAAAGATTTTTCTGTCTGTCACTAAATCATTTTGTCTCTAATCATCCAAAACACATTGTGTAAAAACCAGCAGAGCAAAACCTCCTGAACAAAACAACCACCAGGGACCAACAGGATTCTGTAAGAGATTTTATGTCAGAAATATCATATAAAATATAGGAATTCTTAAAAAATACTTTAGTGTTTGCAGTGTTTGGGGTATAAGTGATAAATGACACCTCCATGTGTCTTATAAAAAAAAAAAATAGTGCAAAACGCTGATCTGTTCCGTGAATCCACCCCTCAAGGACAATCATGAAGAACTCCATCTCCCATAATGCTTTGAGGGATGTAAACGATGCACTCAGTGACGTAACCCTAACACTGCTGTTTGGAATAAAACCCCAGAGGAACCTGAACGTAACCTTTGACCCGCCCATAAATAATCATCCAATCACAGGCGCCGCAGTCGGACGCAGCAGGGGGAGACGACGCCCACCTGACTGCTCTTCCCATCTGGGGTCATGTGACCCGTATGCCTCAATGCGTGGTCACACCCGCTGATCGTTGATGCCCCGCCCCCAGCTTTGCTCTTCCGTGGTTTTCTGCCCCGTTTAGAGACCCCACCTCTGACCTGATTGGTTGTTGAAGGACCATGTGACAGCTCTGACTCTAGAAGGTATCTGATGGGTGGGCCAACCCTCATCCTCCTCGGCCTCTGAGGCTCAGGTGCCTCCTCTTTCACCTGTGTCTCCTTCCCCTGGCGTCTATCACTGCCCTCCTCCTCCTCAGCGTCTTTGTCTCCTCCTCCCTGCTCCTCTTCCTCCTTCCACCTCCTCCTCTTCCTCCCCTTCTGCCCCGCCCCCTCCTGCCGGCCCCTCCTCCTCATGCGGGTCCGGTAGCTCCACCACAGCTGCAGGTTTCTATTCGCCGCTCTTCTACGTGCCGACCAATCAGGCACTTGGGCGGGCGGGGCTGGGAGGAGCATTTTCTCCTCCCCCTCCTGGTGCTTCCTCCTCCGCTTCCCCTCGTCTTCCTTTGCTTTGCCGTGATTGGCCGCTGACGGGCCGTGTGACCACTCCTCAGACTGGAGCAGGTATCTGATTGGCGGACAGACCGCCCTCCTCCCCAGCCGCCCCGCCTTCTTGTTCTCCCCCGTTGGTTTGGGTTCGAGTTGGCGCTGGGACTCTTCATTCACGTGATTGGTTGGCTCCTCCCCCCTCTTCCTCTTCATCACCGCCGCTTCCTGTTGTTCTGAGGAGAACAGAGAATAAATCAAGAATCTAAAGTCGACTTTCATCACCAGAAGTTTTGACTTCTGTGGTTTTGTTGCTGCAGTCAGGATCAATGACCTGATCAATAATCTATCGGGTTATTGGTTTTGTTTCAACACTTTTCTAAACTTACTGTCGTCTCGATCTAAACCCTCCTCCTCTTCCCGATGCTCCCGCCCCTTTGCGCCTCTCGCTCCGCTCTCATTGGCTGGTGACAGGCTGACTGCCCGCCCCTTAGACTCCGTCGAGGATCTGATTGGTCGACAGACCGTTGTCGGTCCCGCCACCTTCATCTCCTCTGTTTTAACTGGCTGGACAAGCTCATCCTCCTCATCCTCCTCTTCGTACTTCCTCCTCTGCCTCAGCAGCATTTTTTTGGCTCCTCCCACTTCACTGTGATTGGCCAGATTAAACTCATACCAGCGTTCCTCAGACTGAATCAGGTACCTGATTGGAGGACCGACCGCCTTCCTCCGCGGCCTCAGCTTCCTCTCCGGTTGGACACCTTCCTCCTCCTCCTCTTTCTGGAGCGTTATTTTTACTCCTCCTGCTTTGCTGTGATTGGCCATTGGCGGGTCATGTGACCGCTCCTCAGACGGTGGATCATCTGTGCTCCTTCTTTCCTGCTGCGTCTCCTCGTCCTCGTCCTCCTCCGTCCACAGCCTCCTCTTTGCGTTCTGTCCTCTCTCCTCCCCGTCATCGGCCAGCGTTAGGGGGCGTGTCCAGTCCTCCACTGGCTCTCTGATTGGTGGAACAGCCGTGCTCCTCCTCGGCCTCTCCTTCGTCAGGCCTCCTTCATCACCACCCGTCTCCTCCTCATCCTCCCTCCACAGCCGCCTTTTTGCCTTTTCTGCTCTTGTCCTTCTGTGATTGGCCAGTGAGACGCCATGTGACCGCCCCTCCAATTCTGTCAGGCATTTGATTGGTGGATCATCTCTGCTCCTTCCTTCTCCTGCCTGCTCCATCCTCTTTGATTGTTCCTCCTCTTCCTCCTGCTCATCCTCCCTCCACAGCCTCCTTTTTGCCCTGTCTCCTCTTGCCGCGCTGTGATTGGCCAGTGAGAGGTCATGTGACCGCACCTCAGACTCCTTCAAGTGTCTGATTGGTGGACCGACCGCGTTCCTCCTTGGATTTCCTGCGTTCTCTGCTTCCGCTCCACCCCCCTCCTCCTCTTCCTCCTCCTCTTCCTCCATCAGCCTCTGTGACATCATCTCACCTTTGTCTTCTCTTGCCTTGCTGTGATTGGCTGCTGATAGGTGTGTGTTTGAGTCACATGACCTGACTCCACCCTCAGTGTTTTGCTCCTCCTCCTCCTCCTCTTCACCTTCATCACGTTCCATCCTCGGGCGACTTTTCGTGCCCTCTCCTCTTGCTTTGCTGTGATTGGCCGGCGACAGGCCATGTGACCGGAGCAGCTGAGCGGCTTGTGGCCTGCACAGAGGCATTGTGGGTAACTGTAGGTGCGCGGGGGGGCAGCAAAGCAGGTAGAGGGGCAGCAGGTGGGGCTTGCCTGGGTGGTGTGTGCAGCAGCCTCCTGGTGGGTCCTCTGGTCTGACGGCGACGCACGGCCACGCCCTACCACACACACCTGACACACACACACACACACACACACACACACTTGACAATAAAGAAAACAGTAAAGGGTCCAGAGGAGAGGGAACTGAACACAGTGCTGACTATGAGACGGTGGAACAACAGGTGAGTTCTCAACTGAGGGACCTGGAGATTAACAGTGATCCAGACCAGATGGAGACATGTTACCCACAACCATCTGGAGGTAAAAGACCACCTGCAGTGCTGAGAAAATTCCTAAATCGCAAGTACAAAATTGCCCTAAACTGAAAGGAAAAGACGTCGACATTAGAGTCTCACTAAAAGAATGATGCTATTGCTAAAAAGCTCATGAGCTGAAGGAGAATGGGCTGATGGAGAACACCTGGACCAACACCTGCAGGATCTTCATCAGAACAAAAGGGCTTCACCGCATCAGATGAAAACAATGATGATCAAAAATGTGGAAGAATTGGAGAAATTCGACCGATAAGGTATGACCAGAGATAAAAACTTTGTAACTTGGATTTCTGCTTGAAGGGATAACATTAAGTTTGAGCCTTTAAATAGCATGTGTGACTATTTAAGTGTCTGTAACAAACGGGTTCATTCTAGGGTAAACACAGTCTGCTCAAAGAGGTGAACATGGTCTTTACATTCTCACGGAGAACACTGGCGAGGTCCACTTCTTGTTTTGACCATCTATGATGTTAACAAACCTTGTTGTTCCTACAAACAATGTAAACATGGTTATTCTCTAGGTTATATTTGGGACATGGGCTAATATCTGGAAGTGGATCAGAGTCAAAATTCAATGGATGAACTGGTGTAAAACATTTAATGTCTGAGTGTGTTGACATGTTGTAATGAAAGATGTTTGTTGATTGTGGGGGGGTTTCACAAACCTAGTGTTTTCAGATGTTGTAAATGTGATGAAGGAGTGACGTCTGTTACGTTAACAGGGGTGTCCCTCAGGGGTGTCTCACCTGGACAGGGTCCACAGCTGAGCTGCTGAGTCAGCAGGTCCACCTGGACAGCAGCATCTCTCCTGGGGGGCGAGTCGCTCTGACAGCCCACATTCCTCCTCCGCTTCCCACGCTGCCCCCCGGGGCCGCCCGCCCCCTGGAGGTTCTCCTGCGGGGTCGGGGAGAAAAAGAAAACCCCTGGATTCACTTCAGGCCTGGAAACAGGAAGTTGAATAAGGATAACTTCCGGTGTGGACGTCTGTACGCTGCTGGACGTTGGAGACTTGATAAAGTTGTTTCTCCACGGAGACTAATAAAGTTTTATTCAAACCTAGTTAGCTTCGGTGTAGCTAGCCGGGCTAGCTATCGTGAGACACGTTAACGGGACCCCGGAGCTCCTCCGGAGTTTTCAGTCAGAACGATGCGGGTAACGTTCACTCACCGGAAACATCGTCGGTCTTCCCGGTCCTCAGAGCCCCGAACACCCGTCACCGGTGAGCGGTCGGTGGAGCATACCGGGGACCGGAGACGGTAAAGTCAGTCCAGACGCGTCCAACTCAAAGTTTGGGAAGTTCACGTCCTTCCTCGGTTTCCTTCAGGAACAGCAGCGCCAGCAATGAGGGGCTCTGCTGCCCCCAGTGGACCGGAGGGGGTGTAGCACCGATAAATAGATGCAGCATTGATGTCTCATGACAGGAATATAATGCATTTATTAACCCAGTACACTACACTGTTACAAAAAATATTACAGAAATGTTAATTGTATCTTCTATCATGATTCAATATGTATTATATTTTTAAATTAAATTTTATGAGATAGTGGTAACTTTTGTACTGTACTTATACTTTTTTGTTTTGTACTATTTTGTACACATTAACATCAGCAACAACATCCGTCATAGTACTATTATAGACAGACATTTATTTTGAAATAAAGTTAATTTCGATTTTAATTTGAAAATCTGGCACATGGCAAAGCGGAAGCAATGGCCTGAATAAACAATTTGACGTCATGGTCTCTGATTGGACAATTACATCTGCGTCCAGTGTAACCAATGAGCGAGAAGCTCGTTGCCATCTAGCAACTCGCTGGTCAGTCTCGGGCCACTCTACCGAGTAGACTGAATAACGAGTGAACATGTCTGGACGAGGAAAGGGAGCCGGTAAGACTCGCGCCAAGGCCAAGACCCGGTCGTCCCGCGCCGGGCTCCAGTTCCCGGTGGGCCGTGTCCACCGGCTGCTGAGGAAGGGGAATTACGCGGAGCGGGTGGGCGCCGGGGCTCCGGTGTACCTGGCCGCCGTGCTGGAGTACCTGACGGCTGAGATCCTGGAGCTGGCGGGAAACGCGGCTCGCGACAACAAGAAGACCCGTATCATTCCCCGTCACCTGCAGCTGGCGGTCCGCAACGACGAGGAGCTGAACAAGCTGCTGGGCGGGGTGACCATCGCTCAGGGCGGCGTGCTGCCCAACATCCAGGCCGTCCTGCTGCCCAAGAAGACCGAGAAGGCCGCCAAGAAGTGAAGCCCAGCGGTAGCGGGAACCCCGGAACCAACGGCTCTTTTCAGAGCCACTCACCGGGCTAGGGAGCGGATGACCGGCGGGACGTTAACGTCTCCGACCAAAACAATAGATGAACATGTACATACGTCATTTACCAATGAAAAAGAGTTTTTGTAAATGTTAAATTAAAGAAATTCCTTTGTTAATTAATGCTAATAGCATCGAGCTAAAATAAATCTAATAATCAGGAAGAATGGGTGGGGTCTATTTTCTGGCGGGTACATAGTTTATTAAGCACAACCGAACCCAGAACCAGCCTCATTAAGCTCCTTCCGTGGGCCAGCACCAGGTTGTTCCATGTGGGTCATACCGGGCCGGTGGAGCAGCATCGCGCTGCCGGTGGACTTCGGGCCGGCCTGCTTGGTTCCGGCCATTGTGGTTCTAAAGAGAGCGGCCAACGAACTCCAGTTTATAAAGGCCCTGCCGGTGAAACCGCAGCGCTGATTGGTCTGGACCAGGCACGCGCCTGGACGGAGGCCCTTCCCCCGGCATGAATATTCAATGTAGCCGCGAACGCGCCGCATGCAAATCTGAGTGTGGGGTCGCTCGCTCACGATTGGCTGACTCATCTAGAGTTTGCGCACGTGTTCCTTTCATAGTTCCGCCCCCCCACACCGGAACGGTGTGATCCTCCGAGACGTTAAAACATTGATTATTGATTATGTACATTTTCTTAAATGATCCGGAAGTGACCTTTATTATTTATGTATTAGCCACAAATAAAACACAGGAAGTAAAATGAAGATGTTTAACATTAATTATTAACTTCATTAAAGGTGTTTATTGACTCTTCATCATCATCAAATTTGTTCAAATTCAGCTCCACCACAAAAATATAATTTCACTGCAGCGGTGTCAAAAACTAAATCTCTCTTCTGTACATGTCAGAACCACAAGGTCACCTGATCGATCAGCTGTTCAGGTCCAGTAATCAATACAAACCAACTGGACCAATAGATGAAGCCATTGTCCCTGAACCCCCCAGCTGTGCTCATTGCGGTTCTGATCCTGGATCAGATTTTATTAACAGATCTCAGTTCAACTACAAATATAAGCTCTCTGAGTGGAGGAGGATGCAAAACACACACACACACACACACACACACACACACACACACACACACACACACACACACACACACACACACACAGTTTATGATGTAGCAATTCTATTCAAACTAACAAACAAACACAGAAAACAAATGAAGGAGCAGCGAGGATCTCTATCGACCAATCAACAACCCAGTTTAAACCGGTTCCAGGTGTAACTCCTCTGACTCCGCCTCTTTTTCATCATAATTTTCAGAATTCTATTCTAAATGTTTGTGCTAACGCGCTAACAGCAACGGACACAAAGAACATGACAAGAAAACAAAAGAAAGGCAGAAGAGGAGACGGTCCATTCTCTCCTGACCTCTGACCTCTGACCCCTGGAGGTTAAATGGACCTGCTTTGAGCTCCTTAGTCCAGACGGATGAGGACAGAACAACTTCAACTTCATGCTCAGCTACGCTACATTAACAGGATAGCAGGCTGTCAGCTAGCTAGAACTCACCCTTAAAAGTCACACGTTGCTAAAATAAATTTTGGTTTTGCTGCCGTCAGACTGACGTCTGTGCTTCAGGAGCTAGGATGCTAACAGTCTCGTAGCATGAGGGGGAAGTCTGAACGGGGCGGGTGGCTAACTGTTAGCTAAGTGGCTAGTGGGAAGCAAGTAAACTAGCCAGGAAACCAACTGGAGGGGACAGGCTGGAGGCCGACGGGCTAACGATGTGTCAGGCTAATGGGCTAGCAGGCTAGCCGCCCGTCGCCGGCGGCGCCATCAGGACATGATGCCGAACACGGGGTTGTGTCGACAGATGCTGGGGCCGATCTCATCGTAGTCCTTCTTGGAGTGACACACCTGATGGAACTCCGGCTGCAAACACAGCGTCATGTAAACACACACACACACACACACACACACAAACAAATAAACAAACAAACAAACAAACAGGGCTATCTCAGGTTAGCATCGTGGTTAGCTTACGGTGGACGCTAACATGGAGCCTCCGAACCAGACGGCGTAGCGCTGCATGTGATGCGTGACGACCTGGACCTCCATCGGCTTGGGCTGCAGACAGACACGCAGTCACCTGTCTGTCTGTCTCTCTCCCTGTCTGTCCCTGTCTGTCTCTCCCTGTCTGTCTCTCCCTGTCTGTCTCTCCTTGTCTGTCTCTCCCTGTCTGTCTCTCCTGTCTGTCTGTCCCTGTCTGTCTCTCCTGTCTGTCTCTCCTGTCTGTCTGTCCCTGTCTGTCTCTCCTGTCTGTCTGTCCCTGTCTGTCTCTCCTTGTCTGTCTCTCCCTGTCTGTCTCTCCTGTCTGTCTCTCCTGTCTGTCTCTCCTGTCTCACCTTGATGCGTCCTCCACTCAGCTCCTGGCTGGCCCTCAGACGGGCGTCGACGACCCTCTTCAGGTCTCTCTGCAGCCGCCGCCCGAAGTCTCTGAACATGGTGGATCCTCCGGAGAGCACGATGTTCTGAGGCAGACAGAGCAGACGTGAGGGGCGTGGCCGGGGCGTGGCTGGGGGCGTGGCGTGGCCGGGGGGCGGTACCTTGTAGAGCGGCCTCCTCACGTCGATGGGGCAGCTCTGGACCACCTCGTCCACCACGTCCCACAGCGGCTGCACGAAGTCCGGGTTGGCGAACTGGAAGAGACGAGTCGGTGTTAGTAAGGCCACGCCCAAACCGTGGGGGCGTGGCCAGGAGGAGGAGGAGCTCGGGGCGTCACCTCGGGGTGGAAGAAGATCTCGGGACCGAGGAAACGCTCGTAGCCCACGTCCACCAGGAAGGAGGTGCGGCTGACGGCGTCGACGCCCCGAAACTGTTTGATCCAGCGAGACGGATCAGAGTCGAATTTATAAAACTCCTTCAGGAGGTCAGGACAGACGTAACAGAACCGCTCCTGAGGAGGGGAGGAGCAGGAGGGGGAGGGGGGAGGAGCAGGGGGGGAGGGGCAGGAGGGGGAGGGGGAGGGGGAGGAGCAGGAGGGGGAGGAGGGGGAGGAGTTGATAGAAAACGCAGATGATTAGGAGTTGTAGGAAAAGATGAGATGAGGTGATGAGGAGTAAAGAGAAGGGGGCGGGGCAGGAGGCGGGGCTACCTTGATGGCCTTGGCGGTGTCCAATGACTGCTCTGGTGGAATCCCCGCCTCCCTGTCTCTGAGCAGCTGTTGGATGAAGAAGGTGACGTCCCGCCCCGCGATGGGGATGTGTTTGATGCAGCTGCCAATCACGTAGCCCTCTGCCTGCCAACCAGCAGCCAATCAGAGAGCAGAGAGCCTCCAGCGTGTGTGTGTGTGTGTGTGTGTGTGTGTGTGTCTCACCACAGGGATGGCGTGTGTGACTCCGTCTCCGCTGTCGATCACGACGCCGGTCAGGGTCCTCTGTCCCACCTGACGGGACGTCCAGGACGCCGCCAGCGCCAACACGGCCTGATGAGCGACACGCGTGTGTTTACAGGTGTGTGTGTGTGTGTGTGTGTGTGTGGCGCGGGGCGGGGCGGCGCCAGTCTCACCTGCACGGCGATGTAGAGCCCGGGGACGTTGAAGGTCTCAAACATGACCTCGGCCAGGTACTCCCGGTTCTCCGGCGTGTTGAGGGGCGGCTCCGTCTGCGCACACACACACACACACACACATACATACAGCTCTGACTGGCCGGCTGGCGGGTAACCATAGCGACGGCGGCGCGGCGGTACCCACCATCAGGAAGCGGTGGTCCTCCGGCTCGGCGCGGAGGTACTTGAAGATGATCTGCTCCAGGAACTTCTCCATCAGGTCCCAGTCTTCCACCACCCCGTGTCTGATTGGCCACTGGACAAACAACACGCCGGCTGAGGGCGGGGCCACCGGGGCGAAGCCACGCCCCCTGTGTGACCTCACACCTACCTTGGTTGCGTAGTTGGGTCTGTCGACGGCGTCGTCTCCGATGTGGAAGTCCAGGTCGTCGACGCCCCGGGCGACCCGCCTCTGGGCCAGCTCGCCCACTCCGGCCCCCTCCCTGATGGCCACACCTGACAATGAAGAACAGCCAATCAGAGCGCAGAGAGCCTCCACCCGCTCACGGGTCAAAGAAGGTCACGGGGGCGGGGCTTACAGGAGGGCATGATGAACTGGGGCTCCGTGTTTCCGGCGTAGCCGATCTTGGTGTACCTGCAGGGAGGAGGAACCCGTCAGGAGGACTCAAAGGACCAGAATGCATTGCGGCAGCAGGCTGTCAGTGGCCCGGTCTAGTTCCTGCAGCTGTCCTACATCCCGACCAGAATAGACCGATCCGGATCGGCGTGTTCCCATCTGTCAAGCCACACCCAGTCGGACAGAGCAGAAGGAACCCTGGGAAATAGTTCCAAAACGGACACACCCTCCGGAGCGCACAGCCCACTGGGATGGACACGCCCACTGGGATGGACACGCCCACTGGGACGGACATGCCCACCGAGATCAAAGGGGCACCAGAACCAGAATGTCATCGGATCCGAACAGAAAACCCCCGATCAGAAACAAACAAACAAACAAACAAACAAACAAACAAACAAACCTCCATTTCTGTTCAATAACAAATGTTTACAAACATATTGTTTACAGTAGTGCAGCGATAAACACGTTATGAACGGTTATTAACGTCTGGCGTCTCCACGCCGCTCGGTGCCGTCAGATGACGTCATGTGAAAACAGGCCCGAGCTCTCCGGGCGCGCTAACGCTCACAAACATCCCCGCACGTGACGTCACAGCCTCTGCAGCGTGCGCATCGGCGCGTGTCCTCACCCGGTCCCGCAGTCGATCACGCACGCGGGGAGCTGCGCAGACATGTTGGGGTCGCGTGCGGTCCGGTGGTTCCGGTCCCCAGGAGCGGACGGTCGGTCGGTTTGTTGTGACCGGAGAGCGCGAGGCGGAGTGTGATGACGTCACGGACCGGCTCTCGGTGGTTCCGGGTCGGAGGGACAGAACACAAACACATCTGACCCCTCCGGTAACCGGGGAGGCGCGCGCGCGCGTGCCTTTTAATGATGGGTTCACGTGATCAGATGCACCGTTTTTAGACTCTCTGCCTGTGAACCCACGAATCACTGCGCCCCTGGTGGTAGACAGAGGAACAACACGAACTTTATTAACATAATCACTATTATTGTTGTTGTTATTCTTGTTATTATTATAACTATTATAACTAGAATTATTTTTATTATTGCTATTATTATTATCATCATCATTGACCTAAAATTTTAAAGGAGAAAAATGTTTAAAATAAATAGTTTAATGATTTTAAAACAATGTAGCCGCAAGAGGGCACAAGCCAGTGTCTTATTGTGCCGGTCCCAAGCCCGGATAAATACAGAGGGTTGCGTCAGGAAGGGCATCCGGCGTAAAACTTTTGCCAAATCAAAGATGCGAATCAAACATATGACTTCCATACCGGATCGGTCGAGGCCCGGGTTAACAACGACCGCCATCGGCGCTGTTGACCTACAGGGCGCCGGTGGAAATTGGATTACTGTTGGTCGAAGAAGGAGAGGAGGAAAGTGCGTTCGCACGAAGAAAGAGAAGAGGAGCACCAAGAGTATAGGACTAAGAGTAGGGACGTTGAATGTTGGAACTATGACAGGAAAAGGTAGAGAGTTGGTCGACATGATGCAGAGGAGGAAGGTAGACATACTGTGTGTCCAGGAGACCAGGTGGAAAGGTAGCAAGGCTAGAAGTTTAGGAGCAGGGTTCAAGTTGTTCTATCATGGTGTAGATGGGAAGAGAAATGGAGTAGGAGTTATCTTGAAGGAGGAGTTTGTTAGGAATGTCCTGGAGGTAAAAAGAGTGTCGGATAGAGTGATGAGTCTGAAGCTAGAAATAGAAGGTGTGATGTTCAATGTTGTTAGTGGGTATGCCCCACAGGTAGGATGTGAGCTGGAGGAGAAGGAGAAATTCTGGTTGGACTTTGATGAAGTGATGCAGAGCATACCTAGAAGTGAGAGAGTTGTCATTGGCGCAGACTTCAATGGACATGTTGGTGCAGGTAACAGAGGTGATGAGGAAGTGATGGGCAGGTTTGGTATCCAGGAGAGGAACGCAGAAGGACAGATGGTAGTTGACTTTGCAAAAAGGATGGAAATGGCTGTAGTGAATACTTTCTTCCAGAAGAGGCAGGAACATAGGGTGACCTATAAGAGTGGTGGTAGGAGCACACAGGTAGACTACATCTTGTGTAGACGATGTAACCTGAAGGAGATCAGTGACTGCAAAGTAGTGGTAGGCGAGAGTGTAGCCAAACAGCATAGAATGGTGGTGTGTAGGATGACTCTGGTGGTGAGGAAGATGAAGAGGACAAAGACAGAGCAGAAGACGAAATGGTGGAAGCTAAAAAAGGAAGAGTGTTGCATGACCTTTAGGAAGGAGTTAAGACAGGCTCTGGGTGGTCAGGAGGTGCTTCCAGATGACTGGACAACTACAGCTAATGTGATCAGGGAGACAGGTAGGAGAGTATTTGGTGTGTCATCTGGAAGGAAAGTAGATAAGGAGACTTGGTGGTGGAATGAGGAGGTACAGGAGTGTATACAAAGAAAGAGGTTAGCTAAGAAGAAGTGGGACACTGAGAGGACTGAGGAGAGTAGACAGGAGTACAGGGAGATACAGCGTAAGGTGAAGGTAGAGGTAGCAAAGGCCAAACAAGAAGCTTATGATGACTTGTATGCTAGGTTGGACAGTAAGGAGGGAGAGACTGATCTATACAGGCTGGCAAGACAGAGAGACAGAAATGGGAAGGATGTGCAGCAGGTTAGGGTGATTAAGGATAGGGATGGAAGTCTATTGACAGGTGCCAGCAGTGTGATGGGAAGATGGAAAGAGTACTTTGAGGAGTTGATGAACGTGGAAAATGAGAGAGAACAAAGACTAGAAGAGGTGACTGTTGTGGACCAGGATGTAGCAAAGATTAGCCAGGATGAAGTGAGGAGAGCACTGAAGAGGATGAAGAGTGGAAAGGCAGTCGGTCCTGATGATATACCTGTAGAGGTTTGGAAGTGTCTAGGAGAGGTGGCAGTAGAGTTTCTGACTGGGTTGTTCAACAGGATCTTAGATAGTGAGAAGATGCCTGAGGAGTGGAGGAGAAGTGTGCTGGTGCCCATTTTTAAGAACAAGGGAGATGTGCAGAGTTGTGGCAACTACAGAGGAATAAAGCTGATGAGCCATACAATGAAGTTATGGGAAAGAGTAGTGGAAGCTAGACTAAGGGCAGAAGTGAGCATTTGTGAGCAGCAGTATGGTTTCATGCCAAAAAAGAGTACTACAGATGCAGTATTTGCTTTGAGGATGTTGATAGAGAAGTACAGAGAAGGCCAGATGGAGCTGCATTGTGTTTTTGTAGATCTGGAGAAAGCTTATGACAGGGTGCCCAGAGAGGAACTGTGGTATTGTATGAGGAAGTCTGGAGTGTCAGAGAAGTATGTTAGAGCGGTGCAGGACATGTATGAGGACTGTAAGACAGTGGTGAGGTGTGCTGTAGGTGTGACAGAGGAGTTCAAGGTGGAGGTGGGACTGCATCAGGGATCAGCTCTGAGCCCCTTCTTGTTCGCTATGGTGATGGACAGGCTGACAGACGAGGTTAGACAGGAATCTCCATGGACTATGATGTTTGCAGATGACATTGTGATCTGCAGTGAGAGTAGGGACGAGGTGGAGGAGAAGCTAGAGAGGTGGAGGTTTGTCCTGGAAAGGAGAGGGATGAAGGTTAGCCGCAGTAAGACAGAGTACATGTGTGTGAATGAGAGGGACCAAAGTGGAAGAGTGAGGTTACAGGGAGAAGAGATCAAGAAGGTGGAGGATTTTAAGTACTTAGGGTCAACAGTCCAGAGCAATGGAGAGTGGGGAAAAGAGGTGAAGAAGCGTGTCCAGGCAGGATGGCATGGGTGGAGAAAAGTGTCAGGTGTGATGTGTGATAGAAGAGTTTCAGCTAAAATGAAAGGAAAGGTGTACAAAACTGTGGTGAGACCAGCGATGTTGTTTGGTCTAGAGACAGTGTCACTGAGGAAAAGACAGGAGGCAGAGCTGGAGGTAGCAGAGATGAAGATGCTGAGGTTCTCTCTGGGAGTGACCAGGAAGGATAGGATCAGGAATGAGTACATCAGAGGAACAGCACATGTTAGAGGTTTTGGAGATAAAGTCAGAGAGGCCAGACTGAGATGGTTTGGACATGTCCAGAGGAGAGATAGTGAATATATTGGTAGAAGGATGCTGATTTTTGAACTGCCAGGCAGGAGGCCTAGAGGAAGACCAAAGAGGAGGTTTATGGATGTAGTGAAAGAGGACATGAAGGTAGTTGGTGTGAGAGTAGAGGATGCAAAGGACAGGGTTAGATGGAGGCGGTTGATTCGCTGTGGCGACCCCTGAAGGGAAAAGCCAAAAGGAAAAGAAGAAGTTTAATGATTTTAAAACACCGTTATTGCAGCTCAGAAAAAAACTTATATAAGAATAAACTCTACCAAATACATAAATAGGACGACTAGAATATTAATAACACTGAAACTACTGCTGCCAAAAAAATAAAAGAAGTATAAACTAGCATTAAAGTACAAGTATAGTGTATTAAATGTACTTAGATACTCTGCACATCATAGCTGGAATGAGAACAGGATACATAAAAATTACAGTATATCATATTTATACTATAAATGAAGGTTTGTTGTAACTGACCCACGTGTCCAGGAGGTGGCAGCAAAACCACTAAAGACAGAAAATTCTTTCATACATTCTTTAATGTTAAATAAATAGATTTAAGTTAAATTTATGAACAGATTTACATTGAAAATATTGAAATAATCAGAGCTGCAAAAACAAAATACTCTCGATATATCACACAATCAATAATTAGAAATATAACTTTTGTAACTATTGTTACACTATAACAGAAACACATTTTTGTTAACAAGTCTAATATAATCCGTTTAAAAAGATGCTGTTTGTTTTGTTGCAGCCATCAAATCCAGAATAAAAACAATAAAGTCTGAAACTTACAGAATTTGTCTTTAAATGATCGTTTTCTGTTTCTGATTATTTTAAAAACTATTTATTTTATATTATTCAACATTAGATAGATATAAACTAAACTAAAATAAAAACAGAATAAAATATAATAAAAAGTGAAAGTAAATTATTGTAATTTATATTATAATATATACATATTATATTATAATATTATATATATTATATTGTATATTAAAATATGTTATATAACATTATAAATTAATTCTACCACAAACATCATTTATAAAGCATTGAAAACAATAATAATTAGACTCCAACTAATAAAACCAATCAAATATCAATGAGGATCGGACGCGCTTCAGCGCGCGCGATCGTCCCAGACTGAGCCGAACGGAGTCGAACAGAACCGAACCCCCTCCAGGTGAGATTAAGACCGGAAAGCACCTTCCGCCCCTTCATCATCGGAAAGTTGAGTCGTTTTTCTGACTGGAGTCTGGCGCGAGTCGTTTCAGGGGAACCCCGAGGGGGCGTGGCTGGCGCGCGGTGCGTATCCGTGTGCAGCACGTGCGTCCTCAGTGAGGGCGCGAAAGCCGGAGTTGATGCTACTTCTGTCTCAGAGCCCCAATTCCGGATTATAATTCAGATTTATTTTGGATTATCGAATCTGACTGATCTCCTGTCTTCCTTTACAGTCGTTTCCTGTGCGTCACGTGTCTCCAGAGCTCGCCATCAGCGCTCAGATGTCACCGGTGGATTCATCGATCATCACCTCTGATTGATGACGTCACCATTGGATCCAAACTGAAAGCAGATCCTGTTTTAATCCAATTTTTTGATCACTTTTTCAAATCCAGGCTGAATTATTTCTACCTTGTATTAAAGGGTAGGCGCCTGTTTTCTTCACCTGTGACACGTCAGTAGCTGCTATGCCCCCATTGGACCATCTCCACTTGTAGGCGTGGACACATGGCTGCGGCCTATCAGAGCCGGGACATCGTGGAGGACTACCTCCGCCACAAACTGCTCCGCTGCGGGGCGGAGGCGCGGCGCGTCCGCTGGTGGCGCTGCGGCGCTGAGCGGCGAGACGAGGCAGTGACGTCACCAGCACCACCACCATCATCATCACCATCATCATCATCACCGTGGAGCTCAGCGATGACGTCACACTCAGGACTCAGTGGAGCCGGTGAGGAAGCGTTGTCATAGCAACTGTTAGTGGACATTTAAAGGACCCAGATATTCACGCGTGCCCCTAGTGGCCAGGTGAGGTAGAGCAGGAGTCGCCTCTAATGACATGAAGTCGGTTTAATAGAACAAACAGTTGTTTGAAGACAATTTAAACCCTCTAAAAGTTATATTAGTCAGACACATCCTCATACTCAAGGCCTGATTGGCCAGCAGACTTCTGACCAATCACGTTTGTCCTTGTTGAAGGATTTATTTGAGAACTTTCTGCCTTGTTTTTTGAGGTTCTTTGTTGGTTCATTAGCGTTAGCATTTGCTAGCCTGTGACAACATCCTGTTAGCTTGGTCTTCCTTGAAGTTTGGTCTCCACCTTTCAGATTCCGGCCCGGCCACGCCCCCGCTCCAGGTAGTTCTGCGGTGCGCCGGCGATGAGCTACAATGTCGCTACCATGACGACCTGGCAGCTCAGGTGTCGGCGCTGTCGCTGTGCGGTGTGGAGCGGCAGCGAGGCCTGACGGCGGTCAGGGAGGAGCTGTTCAGGGGCGGGGTGAACTGGGGGCGGATCCTGGCCATGATGGAGCTGGGCGGAGCTTTGTGCACAGAGGCGGTCCAGAGGGGGGAGGCGTGGCAGGTGGACGACATCGCCGATTGGATGGAGGAGAGTTTGGAGTCACCGCCACTCCGAGGATGGATAGAAGACAACGGAGGATGGGTAGGAGGGGGGGGAAGGGGCGGAGCCTCATCCTCATTCTTCAGTGACGTTTCACAAATCCGTTCTTTCCTTTTCCATCTTTCTCTCGACTGAAACACTTTTCTTTGTTTTTCATTGCTGCCATGAACAAAGTGAGGAAGAAACAAAGAGTGTGTGTGTGTGTGTGTGTGTGTGTGTGTGTGTGTGTGTGTGTGTGTGTGGTTTCGGTGGTGAGATAAAATTTAAAAAAAAGTATTTGGGTTTGAATGCAAATTATATGCAGAGTGTAGAAAATCCCTAAAACTCCTGAGAGAAACTGTGTGTGTGTGTGTGTGTGTGTGTGTGTGTGTGTTGTTTTTTTCATCGCAGTTCAGGTTCAGGTTCTGTTTTAATTTTGAGTTCTGGTTCTGATTCTGGTTTAAGTCCAGGTTCAGGTTCTGATTTAAGTTAAGGTTCTGGTTTAAGTTCAGTATCAGGGTCAGGTTGGGTCAGATCAGGACCACATGAGTTTCTATGCATATCCCGTTGCCGTGGTTTCTGTGTTGACGTTCACGCCGCGGTTTTACCTCGAAACACCTCCTGATGAGGTTCCGCTCAAACTTCAGAAGTAACAGCTGAATACCTCTGTGTGTGTGTGTGTGTGTGTGTGTGTGTGTGTGTGTGTGTGTGTGTGTGTGTGTGTGTGTGTGTGTGTCGGTTTGCTCAGCTGCTTTCTCAGAATTTTGTACCAAAAATTTCCATGGCGTCATTCAGACAGACCAGATCAGTGTGTGTGTGTGTGTGTGTGTGTGTGTGTGTGTGTGTGTGTGTGTGTGTGTGTGCGTGTGTTAGACGTCTACTTTAAGTGACTTGTGGGAAACATTCACTGAAAGTTAGAAAACTCATCTTCATCCATCGTGGCTCCCTCAAGCTAGCTAGCGCGGCAACCTACAGTAGCTCACTAGCTAGGTCGACGTCATTTTCGTGCTAAGCTAATCAGAATTATGAATAATTAACAGCTAAAAACATTTTTATGCTCTAGAATTATTTCCACAACCTTTCAGAAAATGTTTTTTTTAGAAATATTAAGATATAAAATTCTTAAAATGACTCCTACATCCGGGAAAAACAGAAACTCCCACGCTCCCTGAACGAGTCGTGGATCAGCTGATTCTTCTTCTTCTTCTGCAGATTCATTAACCAGCCGTCAGTCGCTCAGCGAGTCATCATCCATCACTGGATCTCTCACACACACACACACACACACACGAACAGGAAACGCACATAACCCACTTAAACTAAACTTACATTTGTTCACTGCCTCCGTTATTTCCCAGGATGCCTTTGTGCTGCTGTATGGCGAGCCCTCCCCCCCAGGCTGCCTCTGGTCCGTGGGGACGCTGGTGGGCGTGGCCTTACTGGGAGCAGCTGTGGTCACGCTGGGAGCTCTGCTCGCCCCGAGGTAAAAGCTTCCAGGCTGCAGTTCCTCCATCGGACACCAGAGGAAGCTGTGACCAAACAGGAAGAAACCAGAAGTGAACTCGCTATGACGTCACTGCTGACCCCGCCCCCTCAGCTGGAGCTCAAACCGGACGCCTCGATGATTTCAGCTTGCTTTTCCTTTTTGTTTAAACTCTTTAATTTTTAACTGTTGGAGCTCTGAGCTATTCATGTTTTATGTGATCAATATGCATTAGAAGAAAATAAAAATGAGATCTTAATATTTAACGCAGCTTTGAATGAACAGATTCTAATATATCAAAGCATCATGTTTTAAATAGATTCAGGGATCTTAAGGATATATAAATGATACATGTTATAAATTACCCTGAAACGGCTCCACAAATCAGACTACTGCCACCTGCTGGTGTGGAGGGTCATTACCGGAGCAGCACTCTTCTTCGTGATGCGTTCAAGAGCAGCATAAAGGCGTAGAATTTAAATCATGCTGCTGAGGACTGGTTGCACCACATTTCTTTAATCTTTAACGAATGACCAACATTTAACTAGATATCCTTGTGTTGAATTTAGTTAGGATTTATTCTGTACTTTGACAAATTAGTCATTAAATTTAAAAAGTAGTTTAATGTCTTTTCCTGCTGTTGTTTTCCATCTTTTAATATCGTTTCTATCCTGCAGACCAGCCTTCATCTAGCGAACAGCGCCCCCTGCTGTCCAACCGAACCGTTACAAACGGTTCCGGTGTGTTTACTGAAAGTTATAACTTCAAACTTTTTCATCACGATAAACCAACAGATTTAAAAACGATCATTCAATTGATTCAAGCAGGAACTTTTACTTTTATATAAAGTCATCCTGATAATAAACGAGTTGATTGTTATTGATGGGGCTCGCGCCTAAGTGAAGACTAATATCCGGCTGTGCCCAGCATAGAGTAGTAGTAGTAGTAGTAGTAGTAGTAGTAGTAGTAGTAGTAGTAGTAGTAGTAAAGTGACAGCAGCAGTAGTCATAGTAACGGTAGTATTCCCTCTCCAAACTGGAGCGCGCCGTGCGTCGTGCGTAATCCGTGTCCGCGCTGCTGTCGGCGGCGCTGCGCTCCGTCATGGAGCCGCACTCCGCCGCCCCGAGTGTCCGCGGATCCAGCCGCCCCGGTTCTAACTTATAACCGGGACCTGGTAGTCTCGACCCCCGGGAACCGACCGACCCAGAGCCGCAGAACGGCGGTGGAGGACAGGAACGACCCCCCGGCGTTAAAACGCATCTCCGAACCGGCAGCACATCATCATCCCAACCTGGTACCGGCAACACTCAGGTAGGACTACAGGGTCCAGGTATCAGGACTACAGGGTCCAGGTATCAGGACTACAGAGTCCAGGTATCAGGACTACAGAGTCCAGGTATCAGGACTACAGAGTCCAGGTATCAGGACTACAGAGGCGCTGAGATAATCTGATAATCGAGTTAGAGGATTTTCGGAGTGGAGATGAGGAGCAGCGCAGAAAGAGGAGAAAAGGAGGAAGAGAGGAGCTCCAAGAGGAAGAGGAGACCGCTGAGACTCCACATGCCCGTAAGTCTGTCTGTCTGTCCACCAGCTTGTTTAATGATGCATTTAAGTGTTGATGAGGACTGAAGGATTTTATCGTCTTCTTTAAAACAGATCAGGAACTTTAAATCATAAATAAATCAACGACCTTAAACACTAAATCAGCTCCAGCTCAGTTCCTACAAGTGTTTACTTCACTGTCTCTCATAAAAGTAGGACAACGGAACGTCCGTGATGAGTTCAGGTGCTTCCACAGGCATTACGTGACAGAGGCAAGTGCAGCAGCAGGTGGACAGGAAGTGATGTCATGACTGGAGTTGTTAGTGAGGAGGAGGAGGAGGAGGAGGAGGAGGAGGAGGAGGAGGAGGAGGAGGAGGAGCACCTGTTGTGTGAGAAAAACCTTACTCTGGATTTTAATCAGCTGAGTCAGCGTCGCTCCATCTGATTGTCACCGAACGCCTCGTGAGCTCGTGAGAGCCGCTCTGAAGGTTCCCTGGTGAAAACCATGATGATGACGATGATGAAGGTCAGCAGCAAGTGGCGTTCGGGCGTTAGCCACGTGGAGCTGCGAGGGTTAAACTGTTCCCTGCGGCTCCAGCTGTTATCAGCTGATGGTAACAACACCACAGGTCAGAGGTCACGCTGGAACGATAACACGCTTTATGACGCGTTTATCTGCAGCTCAGGAATCATTAATCCTCCAGGCTTCATGTTCCTGAAGAGGAACCGCCGTCAGGATCAGGGCCGACCCGCCGCCGCCACAACGCCCCCCAACACGCCCCCACCACGCCCCCCAAGTAGCTGTTGCTGGCTGCTTCAGCTAGCTGCTAGCAGCTGAGCTATCCAAGTGTTTAAGGAGTAGACTAGTTGAATGAACCCTGCAGAATGACGTGTCTGCAGATCAGCTTCAATCTGACTTTACATCAGACTCTATCTGACTTTACATCAGACTCTATCTGACTTTAGATCAGCTTCAATCTGACTTTAGATCAGCTTCAATCTGACTTTAGATCAGCTTCAATCTGACTTTACATCAGACTCTATCTGACTTTAGATCAGCTTCAATCTGACTTTAGATCAGCTTCAATCTGACTTTAGATCAGCTTCAATCTGACTTTACATCAGACTCTATCTGACCTGAGATGGATGAGAAGAAATTAACCTGATAGCAAAATGCTAACCTCTTAGCGTGGGCTAGTGCCCTGCTAACATGCGAAACGAGTTCAGCATTCCTTTATACTGCTTGGTCACATGATCCATCTGGGACTGAACCCGTGAACCAGTCTGGACTGAACTGGTCTAGACTGAACTGGACCTGGAGCTGCAAAAGGGGGTCACAGAAAGCCGATCCCAGGGCCCCCCCCCAGGCATTTCTGTGATGACAGTTTGCTTCAGGACCTGCATGAAGGTCAGAAGTCACAGCCAGGCTTGGTCTGTAACCATAGAAACTGGGTCAGAAGCCGAGCTAAAGAGCTAACGTTAGCTGGGCGTGCTAACCAGGTAAGATAAAACAAATCCAAACGTTAATACGCAGATTTTTACAAAACAAGAGAAACGAATCATTCATGTCTAGAAGGACGTCATGAATTCACGTTTAGTAAACAACGTCAGCATGAAAACCGTAAACGGTAAACAGGGTTTGTTTACAACAACAAGCCGACCAATAAAAACAGGTTTAAACGTAAACACTGGAGGTCACGCCCTCTGTCGCTAGCTTTACGAGCTAAAGGCAGCTCAGAGCGACAGGACAGGAAGATAGATGATAAGAGAGGGGGGGGGTGAGAGAGGTACAAGAGACAGAAGGTGACAGAAGTGTGTCAGAACGGCCGAGCGAGGGAGCAATCGGTAATTTATTGGTTTATTGGATTATTGATCTGTGGATCTGAGCAGCAGAAGGTAAACTCTGTTCTGTTTCTGTTTCTAATCTGTTCAGTTTGATCTGCTTCTCAAGTCTGTTTGAATGATTTTAATCCAGTTTGTTGTTTTAATCCAGTAATCTGCTGCATGGTTGTTTTTCAGTTAATTCATTTAAAGTCCAGAAAGATGTTATTTCAGGTGTTTTAGTCAATAGACTCCAGGTCTAGAATGAGGTTTACGTTACTGCAGCACCAGATCACACTGATTGATCACATTGATTTAAACTCAGCTGCTGGAAGAGATTAAATGATTCACGTTGTGAAACAGTCCAGGTTCACGCAGTGAAACAGTCCAGGTTCACGCAGTGAAACAGTCCAGGTTCACGCAGTGAAACAGTCCAGGTTCACACAGTGAAACAGTCCAGGTTCACGCAGTGAAACAGTCCAGGTTCACGCAGTGAAACAGTCCAGGTTCAATCAGTGAAACAGTCCAGGTTCACACAGTGAAACAGTCCAGGTTCACACAGTGAAACAGTCCAGGTTCACGCAGTGAAACAGTCCAGGTTCACACAGTGAAACAGTCCAGGTTCACGCAGTGAAACAGTCCAGGTTCACGCAGTGAAACAGTCCAGGTTCACACAGTGAAACATTCCAGGTTCATACAGTGAAACGGTCCAGGTTCACACAGTGAAACAGTCCAGGTTCACGCAGTGAAACAGTCCAGGTTCACACAGTGAAACATTCCAGGTTCATACAGTGAAACAGTCCAGGTTCACGCAGTGAAACAGTCCAGGTTCACGCAGTGAAACAGTCCAGGTTCACTCAGTGAAACAGTCCAGGTTCAATCAGTGAAACAGTCCAGGTTCAATCAGTGAAACAGTCCAGGTTCACGCAGTGAAACAGTCCAGGTTCACACAGTGAAACAGTCCAGGTTCACGCAGTGAAACAGTCCAGGTTCACGCAGTGAAACAGTCCAGGTTCACACAGTGAAACAGTCCAGTTTCACACAGTGAAACAGTCCAGGTTCACGCAGTGAAACAGTCCAGGTTCATACAGTGAAACGGTCCAGGTTCACACAGTGAAACAGTCCAGGTTCACGCAGTGAAACAGTCCAGGTTCACACAGTGAAACATTCCAGGTTCATACAGTGAAACAGTCCAGGTTCACGCAGTGAAACAGTCCAGGTTCACGCAGTGAAACAGTCCAGGTTCACACAGTGAAACAGTCCAGGTTCAATCAGTGAAACAGTCCAGGTTCAATCAGTGAAACAGTCCAGGTTCACGCAGTGAAACAGTCCAGGTTCACACAGTGAAACAGTCCAGGTTCACGCAGTGAAACAGTCCAGGTTCACGCAGTGAAACAGTCCAGGTTCACACAGTGAAACAGTCCAGTTTCACACAGTGAAACAGTCCAGGTTCACGCAGTGAAACAGTCCAGGTTCACGCAGTGAAACAGTCCAGGTTCACACAGTGAAACAGTCCAGGTTCACGCAGTGAAACAGGGTTAAAGTTTTACTTACTTATTTGTGTTAAATCTCATTGAAGTTTTCTAATGTCACTTATTTGAGTCTTTTGAATAAAACGTTAATGTGAGTCTGGTCACACGGTTCAAACCGGTTCACACGGTGAACTACTCGTCTCTGCGTTAACACACTAGTTGTGTCTCTGTCGTAGAGTAATTGTTAATCCTGGAGGTCTGTCGTGGCGCCAGAGGAACATGTGAACTTTAAGTGAAACATCTGAACCGCTCGGAGACGTGGGGACGCTCCTCCAGAAACGGATTCACGAGTGAAACCAGACGAAACTTCAGGAGAAGCTCAGAGGAGAAAATGTTCAGGATGTAAAAGAACATCTGAGATGTGTGTGGGCAGACGCTGCGTCCAGATCGGAGCTCAGGTTCCCATGACGACCAGAAATATTCAGCCTCCTGTGAGAAACATAAAGTGATGATGAGTGGGAGGGTAAACCCTAAGCACTGCCTCACAGGAAGACTTCACCTTCTCATGAGGAGGACGACCATTTATTGGGTTGTTTCAGCTCAGGCTTCTGATTGGTTGATATCCAAAAACAGGTACTTTTCACCTGCAGGAAGTAGAGCTGGAGCTATGCTATGAAAATAGAAGCAAAAATCTGGTCCAATCAGAGGCTCTGGCGACATTCGGCCATTCCCTCTGGGTTCGGTTGCAGCAGCGTCGCCGTCTCAGACATTTTGCTGATGGTCCACTTCTATGTTTACTCTCCTCACTCTCCCATGATGCAACAGGAGAGGCGTGTAGAGCTCAGCACACGTGAAGCGTCGTGTCGGCGACTTTCCGCTGCCGTGTGCAGTTTGAACAAACATGGAGAGTCACGCCGAAAGATTTAACGCGCGTGTGTGCGTGTGTGTGTGTGTGTGTGTGTGTGTGTGTGTGTAGGACCTGAGTGTGTTTGCGATGCCCTTCCTGGAGGGAGATCCAGGTCGAGCAGAGCGGGGCGGCAGGAAGGTAATTCAATTTCATTATTAGTTATTAATAATCGGGTCTGAACCGGGTTGTAACGAGTCCTCCGTCCTGCAGGGGGAGCCCCTGTGCCAGTCCGCCAGCCCCACCAGGAGCTTCTTCCATCGGGCTCCGTTCAGCCGGCCCTCGAGCCCCCGCTCGGCTCCGGCCGGGACCTCCAGTTCCAGGATGAGTCCCGGCTCCCCCAAAACCATCTTCCCCTACCAGAGTGGGGCCCCCCAGCAGGACTCCCCCCCAAGATCTCCTCACAGGTACACAAACCTACACACACCTACGCACACCTACAGCAGAAACAGAAGATCATGACTGAGTGTGTGTGTGTGTGTGTGTGTGTGTGTGTGTGTGTGTGTGTGTGTGTGTGTGTGTGTCAGGCTGAGTTTCAGTGGGATCTTCAAGTCGTCCTCCAGGGATTCAAACCAACAACCCTCGACTTCCCCCGTCAGCATCAAACTGTTCACCCGCATCAGGAGAGACAAGGCCAGAGGTAGAGTTTGAGGCGCTGCTGCCCCCTGCTGGACGAACGCAGGGCTTACGCCACCGAGACACCTGATTGGCTGACAGCGGGAAAGCACAACAAAACACGATAACGATTATGGTCGTCCCTCGCTAAATCGTAGCCTCGTACTTTCTGAGATTTTTTTTAGTGGAATGACACAAACTGTTTCGACAGCGCATTGTCTTCTGCGTCCTGACTGACACGATCTACCCTAACTACCGTCACGATCTACCCTAACGACCGTCACGATCTACCCTAACTACCGTCACAATCTACTAATAAAAGTCTACAGGAGAAGTAAAAGTACTTCCTCCATGTCTTTTTTTTACAGTGCTGTTCAAACCAAACCTTTATTCAATATTTGTCTGTTTAATTAGAGAATCTGATAAACGCTGCTTTGCTTGAGGAGTTCAAACATGGACCTGAGATCACCAGCCTTTCAGACTCAACTCAGGGCTGCAAGAATCCGCAACAAACACAAACAATGGCTGTGTTTTGTGTGTCAGACGTGAATCAGACAAATTACAGGGCGAGGATGAGGAGGATGAGGAGGAAGAAGAGTCGAATCCCTTGTGGGACTGACTTCTGCTCACGTTGGTCACATGACTCGCAGCTCGGCCTCTGATTGGTTGGCGAGGAACAAACGGCGGTAAATGTTTGACGGGACGATTCTGGTTGATTTTTGCACCAAAACATTTGAGGAGCATCACGTTGTTTTCGAGTTAGAGCCCGCCCACTGCTTTTCTGATTGGTCGGCAGGGTGACAGTGTGATGTCATTGTGTGTGTGTGTGCGTGTGTGTGTGCGTGTGTGTTTGACAGTGAAGATTATTGCATTAAATGAAGCTTAGAAGTTGCCAGAGGATGAACTTGGCGTCTCTTCAGTTAGCTTTGTTAGCTCGCTCTGCGTCTGCTGTGAAGTGAAGCAGCAGCTTCGTTAGACTCTGGCTGATTCCACCAATCGCATTCAGCCTGATGTCATGTGACCTGTCTGCAGCGCCGTCAACATCCAACGGTATCCGGTCATTCGGTTTACATTCAAATAGCTGCAGAGCTAACGACGGCATCAGCCTCAGCTGCACTAAAGCTGCAATGAATAGCTAATTAGTCTGCTAGCATACCAAGCTAAGGCTCATAATCTCAGCTAGCTGCTTTCAAATATGCAGCTAAATCTCAGTTAGCTACTGATGAAGTAGACACAAGACTAGAGGTGTTAGCGTTACACCTGCTAAACCTTATCATGCAAGCATGTTAGCATTTAGCGCAAATCCAGCCTCAAATGTCCACTAGCGTAGCTGTGCTAGCTGCTGAGGGGCTGAGGTTTTATTCTGGTCCAGTTTGGAGATGTTTGTGTTTTCATGGCTGTGGGGTCACTTGATTGGTCCGATGGAGCCGGGGGGGGGGCGTCTCCAGATGTCAGACTGTTGTGTAAAGCTGGGTAACAGTAGAAGTGTGCGCTGGTGGAGTCCTGCTCAGCAAACAGCCCCCCCGCGGCGTTATTATCTGCTCTTAATCTCTGGCTGTGATCCTCAACCAACGACCAAAACGCCCGACGGGAGAGAAAGTTACACACACACTGCAAAAAAACCAGGGCACACAGGAAGCACAGGCTGAAAACCACGCTAGCAGCAGCTAGCAGCAGCTAGCGAGCTCCTGGAACTCCTCCAATCAGAAGACGGGATGGAACTCCTGCTGCTGGTTCATTGATGAACGCAGCAAAGATTGATAATCAGTCACTTCCTGTTTTGCTCAGGAGTGTCTCTGTTGTAGTCGTGAGGTGTTTGGGTCAGAGCTGGCCTGTGATTGGACGGCTCTGGACCGGCCTGTGATTGGAGGGCTCTGGACCGGCCTGTGATTGGACGGCTCTGGAGAGTTAAACGTTTTTTACAGTGTAGGAAAGATGTGGGGGCATGGCTAACAGAGAGAACAGAGACTGAAACGCTCCGAAGTCTCAGCCGGACGACAGAAAGAGACAGACAGTCCACTGTCTATCTGCTCTGAGGACCACATGTCTGTCTGCCCTAAGGACCTGTCTATCTGCTCTGGGGACCACATGTCTGTCTGCCCTAAGGACCTGTCTATCTGCTCTGGGGACCACATGTCTGTCTGCCCTAAGGACCTGTCTATCTGCTCTGAGGACCTGTCTATCCGTCTATCTGTCTCTCATCAGGGCTAATGCCACTTTATATTTTAAAGGCTTCTCTCTTTAAATCTATTACATTTTTTATGCTAACACTAACAGTAGCTAACACGTTAGCCTGCTAATGCATTAGCATTATCTTTTAAACAGGATCGCTTGTTTGTGTTTGTTTATTTAGCTTAAGTTGTTTTTAGCAATGAAGCGTCTGAAGCTGAGGAAGTGGAAGGAGGAGGGCTGGAGCGACTCGATTGGAGGAGCAAAGGAGGAGGAGGAGGAGGAGGAGGAAGGGTGGCAGACGTCCAGGACAGACAGACAGGCAGACAGACAGGTGCTGAGGAGCAAGTCCGAACCCTGTGGACGGATGGAGGACGACCAGAAGAGGAGCGAGAGCAGCAGGAAGAAGGAACGCCGGAGGTCCGAGTCCAGTGTGGAGGAGGAGCTAAGGAAAGGGGCGGAGTCGGGCAGGGGGCGGGGCAGGAGGATGTCTGCGTCGTACGTCACAGCAGAGGAAAGGAGGGCGAAGGAGGCCGACAGACGGATGCTACGGCGGCGCTCGGAGCCCTGCGGCGTCCCGTACGCCCAACTACTTTCTGTGTCCAACAGAAAGAAGCGGGACCAGCTGCAGAGAGGGGCGGGGCTCGGTCAAGACAGAAGACAAGGAGACAGGCTGAGGGGGAGGTGGGACGCCATCGACGCGCCGGATGACAGTAAGCACCTGCTGGTCCCACCGGGTCCGCCGTGACCTCAGTCGTCGTCGTCCGTAGCAACCGTCGTCACTGACAGCAAGTCGTCGTCACTGTCGGCCTCTGTATTAGAGCAAGCTTTCCTGTTCACCACTAATAATAAAGTCAGACAAACGTCTTTCGTAAATGAAGGGCTTGAAGATGTTTCAGGCGTAAACTATCATTGAGTTCGGAGCGCTGAATGAACTTCCTGTCGTCCTCTTGACGTCTAACTTAATCGGGCGTGGCCGAGAGGCGTGGCTAAGAGGCGAGACCTCCCACTGGTGTCCACCACCAGGAGGACTGGTTCCACTGGGAGCTGCCTGAGACCACGATTAGAGCCTAATGTCTGCAGGACAGGCAGAATCACCTGGACAAGCTAACATAAGCTGACAGCATGGCACACCTGGAGGGGGCGGGGCTATCTCAGCAACCAGGAAATGATATGTAGTTAAGGAGAAGTGCATTACGTAGTTATAATTTGTGTCTGAAACCCACATGACGTCTCTTGTTAGGAACTACACAGTCACGGCAAAGCAGGTTGCAGGTGCATTGTGGGAAATGTAGGATCTAGTGGGAAGGAAAAGCTCTGCTGCTCAGATCTGGACTTTTCTGCTTCTTAATCCGCCTCATTAGAAGACAAACATGACGAATGAGTCCAGGCAGGTGTGTGTGTGTGTGTGTGTGTGTGAGGGAGATTATCTTGTCAGGTTTCCCCCCCCATCAGTCGTTCTCTGGTGTTTTTCTCTTCTCACTCAAACTGAACCTGAAGCTCAGAGAAGCTTCTCTTTTTTTTTATCTAATGACTGTTTGTTATGTGTGTGTGTTCAGCTGTTTCTTAACAACAGTAAACACACACACGCACACACACATGTAGACAGCTGCTAAACACAGACCAGTCTTTTTCATTTCTTGGAGTCGGGAGGCGGAGCCATCGGGGGGCGTGGTCACGTCCCATCTCGACAAATAACCTTTGACTTGTGTCTCCATTTGCACTGAGACTTTCCTACTATTGTGGTTTTTGATTTACATCATTATTGTATTTTCTGTGTACGTTACTTATGACTGGCCTCAAGCGGGCCGGACAGGGATGTACAAAGGGCCGGATGTGGCCCCCAGGCCGCAGTTTCCCCAAATCTGCGTTCCGTTTGGTTGAACTCACGTGAATCGGCGACACACATCCGTCACACACATCTGTCATCATATTGTGTGTGTTTTTATTATTTCTATTGTCCTCCAGCAGCTCCAAGTAGCTCAAATTCGACGTGCAGTAACTCCATCTGTCCTGCAGAGGGAGATGTTTCCTACTTTCCATGTACATTAATTCCCTTCTCCTCTCTCCCAGCTCACAGCCTCTCCTCCCCTCCTCCTCTTCCTCCTCCTCCCCGTCAGGAGGAGGTGAGTGTTTTCCGTCTGGAGACCTACCTGACGGAGCCGAGGCGTCCGGAGACCAGGAGGCTCCGCTCCTTCTCCACGCCTCCCGAAATGGGACACAGCTCCAATCCATACCCATCCTCCTCTTCCTCCTCGTGCTTCCCACCACCGCCGGTGGCTCCTCCTCTTCCTGTCAGGAGGCTGGTAAGTGCAACTTTTCATCAATTTGTTGGGCAATTGTCAATTGATGTTATAAACATAAACAGAGGTTGTTACTCATTAATAATCACATGACCAGGAACTTCCTCTGTGAGAAATTGGGTCGAATAAAGAAGAAGAACATCCTAAATTACTTTAATCTGAGACGATACACTCCCACCAATCAAATCCACCTCCTGAAGGCTGATCTATGCTCGTCATTACAGTGGAGGCAGACAGGAAATGGATATAACTCCTGTATTGACTGTCTGCCTGCTGAGCTCACTGTTAATTATTCATGCATTAACATGTTGACTCAGCAGTGATTTAAGTTCCAGCTGAGATATCAAAAAAGAATTTTTTCAGCCTTCCTCTGATAAAAAAGCTTCGTTCTGCGTCCAGTTACCGAGAAATGTCCAAGAAGTTTGATATTTACCGCTGAAAGCCAGAAAAACAACTGAAACTCTCATCTGTCAGAGCGCAGCGAACCTCGGCTCCGTTCGGCTACTTCCGCTCGCGCTCGGCGCTCTGTTACGCTGCAGCATCGCAAGTCAGACGGACGGGAGCGGAAACCGTGCTTTCAAAATAAAACTTTCAATCGGTCAAGGACTTTCAAAAATGACACTGCCAACTAAAGCTGAGTCAGCAGCTTGAAAATAAAATAATAAATGAAACCAGCAGCTCATAATTCCATCAAAACTTTTACATCTTTCAAATAAAGAAATATGTTAAACTTTTAATATCCTGAGGAGTGGAGGAGAAGTGTGCTGGTGCCCATTTTTAAGAACAAGGGAGATGTGCAGAGTTGTGGCAACTACAGAGGAATAAAGCTGATGAGCCATACAATGAAGTTATGGGAAAGAGTAGTGGAAGCTAGACTAAGGGCAGAAGTGAGCATTTGTGAGCAGCAGTATGGTTTCATGCCAAAAAAGAGTACTACAGATGCAGTATTTGCTTTGAGGATGTTGATAGAGAAGTACAGAGAAGGCCAGAGGGAGCTGCATTGTGTTTTTGTAGATCTGGAGAAAGCTTATGACAGGGTGCCCAGAGAGGAACTGTGGTATTGTATGAGGAAGTCTGGAGTGGCAGAGAAGTATGTTAGAGCGGTGCAGGACATGTATGAGGACTGTAAGACAGTGGTGAGGTGTGCTGTAGGTGTGACAGAGGAGTTCAAGGTGGAGGTGGGACTGCATCAGGGATCAGCTCTGAGCCCCTTCTTGTTCGCTATGGTGATGGACAGGCTGACAGACGAGGTTAGACAGGAATCTCCATGGACTATGATGTTTGCAGATGACATTGTGATCTGCAGTGAGAGTAGGGACGAGGTGGAGGAGAAGCTAGAGAGGTGGAGGTTTGTCCTGGAAAGGAGAGGGATGAAGGTTAGCCGCAGTAAGACAGAGTACATGTGTGTGAATGAGAGGGACCCAAGTGGAAGAGTGAGGTTACAGGGAGAAGAGATCAAGAAGGTGGAGGATTTGAAGTACTTGGGGTCAACAGTCCAGAGCAATGGAGAGTGTGGAAAAGAGGTGAAGAAGTGTGTCCAGGCAGGATGGAACGGGTGGAGAAAAGTGTCAGGTGTGATGTGTGATAGAAGAGTTTCAGCTAAAATGAAAGGAAAGGTGTACAAAACTGTGGTGAGACCAGCGATGTTGTTCGGTCTAGAGACAGTGTCACTGAGGAAAAGACAGGAGACAGAGCTGGAGGTAGCAGAGATGAAGATGCTGAGGTTCTCTCTGGGAGTGACGAGGAAGGATAGGATCAGGAATGAGTACATCAGAGGGACAGCACATGTTAGAGGTTTTGGAGATAAAGTCAGAGAGGCCAGACTGAGATGGTTTGGACATGTCCAGAGGAGAGATAGTGAATATATTGGTAGAAGGATGCTGAGTTTTGAACTGCCAGGCAGGAGGCCTAGAGGAAGACCAAAGAGGAGGTTTATGGATGTAGTGAAAGAGGACATGAAGGTAGTTGGTGTGAGAGAAGAGGATGCAAAGGACAGGGTTAGATGGAGGCGGTTGATTCGCTGTGGCGACCCCTGAAGGGAAAAGCCAAAAGGAAAAGAAGAAGAAAGAAGTTAAACTTTTAATATATACCTGGTAATGGCTTTATAACTGAAAACTAAACAAACAAAACAAATTTAATCTTGGGAAATTAACATGTTTTATTAAATTAACCTGTATTTTTATAGTTTTTCATTAGGTACTCTTTCTATCTTCTTCTTTTCCTTTCGGCTTTTCCCTTCAGGGGTCGCCACAGCGAATCAATTGCCTCCATCTAACCCTGTCCTTTGCATCCTCTTCTCTCACACCAACTACCTTCATGTCCTTTCACTACATCCATAAACCTCCTCTTTGGTCTTCCCCCAGGCCTCCTGCCTGGCAGTTCAAAACTCAGCATCCTTCTACCAATATATTCACTATCTCTCCTCTGGACATGTCCAAACCATCTCAGTCTGGCCTCTCTGACTTTATCTCCAAAACCGCTAACATGTGCTGTCCCTCTGATGTACTCATTCCTGATCCTATCCTTCCTGGTCATTCCCAGAGAGAACCTCAGCATCTTCATCTCTGCTACCTCCAGCTCTGCCTCCTGTCTTTTCCTCAGTGACACTGTCTCTAGACCAAACAACATCGCTGGTCTCACCACAGTTTTGTACACCTTTCCTTTCATTTTAGCTGAAACTCTTCTATCACACATCACACCTGACACTTTTCTCCACCCGTTCCATCCTGCCTGGACACACTTCTTCACCTCTTTTCCACACTCTCCATTGCTCTGGACTGTTGACCCTAAGTACTTCAAATCCTCCACCTTCTTGATCTCTTCTCCCTGTAACCTCACTCTTCCACTTGGGTCCCTCTCATTCACACACATGTACTCTGTCTTACTGCGGCTAACCTTCATCCCTCTCCTTTCCAGGACAAACCTCCCCCTCTCTAGCTTCTCCTCCACCTCTTCCCTGCTCTCACTGCAGATCACAATGTCATCTGCAAACATCATAGTCCATGGAGATTCCTGTCTAACCTCGTCTGTCAGCCTGTCCATCACCATAGCGAACAAGAAGGGGCTCAGAGCTGATCCCTGATGCAGTCCCACCTCCACCTTGAACTCCTCTGTCACACCTACAGCACACCTCACCACTGTCTTACAGTCCTCATACATGTCCTGCACCGCTCTAACATACTTCTCTGCCACTCCAGACTTCCTCATACAATACCACAGTTCCTCTCTGGGCACCCTGTCATAAGCTTTCTCCAGATCTACAAAAACACAATGAAGCTCCCTCTGGCCTTCTCTGTACTTCTCTATCAACATCCTCAAAGCAAATACTGCATCTGTAGTACTCTTGGAGTACTATTAGGTACTCTTTCTATAACCTTCATAATTCATTATAAAAGTTTTAGAAAATTTTAAGAAACTCATAAATGACTTCTCTTCTCTCAGGGAAAAGTTAAATCTTTTCACCTTGACCCAAAATTAAATACAAATACATTCACACAATGACAGAACTTACTCTTCTTAATTACTCCTTCTACTCCAACATCTATTAAGTAAATATAATATACTTACCTAATGTAGTATGACTGATGCAATGCCAATGTAACCATAGTATATAGAAGTAGTCTGTTATATAATATTTATAGTTTATAGCATATTACATGGTATATATAGTTTATAGTATATCTAAGGATATCTCACAAAAACCTTTTACTGATTGTTGTGGCACATGTCCACTGACGCACAACTTTAAATGCAGTACTTCCAGTTGAACCAGATTATTTTAAAGGACAGATATTAGTACTTTTACTTAATAATCTTCCCACTTCATTCGCTGCTTTCCATTTCTTTGTTTTAACAAGCTTTGCTGTCAGTGTTTGTAAAAAGTATGCTTTTATTGTGAAATCCCAAAACGGAAGTGTGACGTGTTAGCTGTGCTAGCTTGCCGGATGCCGCGGCTCCAGTGATGGTGAACCTGACAGCGAACAGAATCGATCATTCCCGACAGAAGACGATCGCGTACCGGCAGCTCGGGTTCCCCCCAGCCTGTTAGACGCACAAGATGGAGCCGTGAGGAGTGAACCGGATCCCGGGTAGAACCGTGAGATCGGCGTCGGTAAAGAAAAAAAAAAAACTGCGAGGGAAAGGAGCGTTTAATGAACGGCGACTGTCAAGTAGGTGCTCCCGTTAGCCACCGCAAGCTAGCGCCGGCTAGCGTCACGCATTTCATCAGTCGTTCCGCGTCACGCGCATAAATCACCATTGGATGTTCACGTTCACGTTGGTGACGTTAAAGATAAAAATGTCAAGATTTAAAAACAACAGATCGCATCCTTCCGAACCTGCGACAACAACAAACACCTGATCGTGAAGTCAGGCTCCTTTAATCGATCTATGTCTGACATCCTGCTTAACCGGTATTAATTATTGATCCATTACACGTTATTATCGAATAACTCGTAATAACTCTCTACAGAGGCGGTTCAATCGGTGGGTTACCAATCATTTTCATTGATCAACTACACACCAGCATCACGTAGAGAGAGGTCGTGACATCATCATCATCAGCTTTGATTGATACTCGACAATCGATTGCTTTCCACTCACCGATGCCGGGGCTCCTCGTCTTCACGGAGAAAGAACTTCTGGTGACGTCATGAGGGAGTTCTCCAGGCAGCGCGGATTGAGTTTAAAAAGTTAACCTTTATTTCCTGTTCAGGTCGGAAGTTAATTTGTGAAGAGTAAAATAACAGTTGTGTCCCATCTGCGCATGCGCAGGTTCTCATTAATCAATAAAAGTCACGGAAATCACAGCGGTGGCGTCTCCTCGATGCTAAATGTTAGCCTCTTCCGTGTTATACCGGGGAGTGGAGTGACCCGGATTATCTCCGTAAAACACAAACGAGTTTTTATCTAATCTTTTCTAGTTAATGTCTTCAAACCTCGAGAAAAAAAATTAAAAGTTTAATTTTAAAAACAACTTCTTGCTAGCTGTATGATATCCGGCCGGCACGCGCCAGACTCCACAGCCTGACACCCAAGTCTGAACCAATCATCTCCGTAATCTGAAATGACGTCAGAGCACAGCTGGGCGCGGGTCAGCCCCGCCCACCACCGAAGTTCAGCGAATGCGTTTGAATACATCTGCGCATGCGCGTACGGCGGCTGCCGTTATTTCAACCATGAAATGAGAGTTAAATGTAGATTTTTAATGCTAAAACGTTTATGAATTTATAAGAACTTTTTCATTCTTATAAAAAACTTCTAAAATATATTTTCAATGATAATTTAAACATCCAAAACACTACATTTAATTATAAGGCTTTAAGATATGTTTTTATCATTAGCTCGACACGTTTTCGTTCTGATGGTGTGTGTGTGTGTGTGTGTGTGTGTGTGTGTGTGTGCTGTCTGTTTGGCAGGCGGAGGCTGCAGACGGCATGTCGGAGCAGCCAGACCCCGATGATGCCGGTGAGCCTCACAGGAAGTGTTTTTTGGAAGCCAGGTGTGAACTGTGAGACCTGGAGCTGTGATTGGACGGATTAGGTTGGGTGTCGTCAGGTGTTAACTAGCTTGTTGCTGGTGTTGGGTGATCAGCAGCTTCCATCCAGCCCTCCAGAGTCCAGCTGACATCCTGTGTGAAGCCGAGTCAGTGACAGCAGTCGACTCCGACTTTCAACAGTCTGAAACAGAATCCTCTTAAACAGGAAATACAAAGAACGCAAGGGATTATGGGTAGAACAAACATTTCCATTCTGTCCCTGAATCATAGTGAGTCAGTAAAAAAGACCCATGCACTCTCATGCTCCCAGAATGCTTTGCAAGGGGGGTTGGGGCACACATCAGGTGCTCTGTTGTCACGGTAACAGACAGCTTAGAGACAAGCCCAGCTGATCAGGAACACAAACGCACGCGTTGTTGTCGTTAACACCCTCATAATAATCTGACAGGCGACCGTTAGGGCTCGCTTTCTTCCAGCGACTCAGCTGACATCACTTCCTGTGAGACAGACAGGAAGTGATGTCACTGTAGCTCCAACATTGACGTGTTGTTTGTGTGTTTGCGCAGCGTCGGAGGAGTCGGAGCGAGACATCTACATGCGCTTCATGAAGTGTCACAAGTGTTACGACATCATCCCCACCAGCTCCAAGCTGGTGGTGTTCGACACCACGCTGCAGGTGAGGCCCCGCCCACACGGCGTCCGTTCCGTTCACACCTGTCCCGTTCACACCTGTCCCGTTCACACCTGTCCCGTTCACACCTGTCCCGTTCACACCTGTCCGTGTCTCAGGTGAAGAAGGCATTCTTCGCTCTGGTGGCCAACGGCGTCAGAGCCGCTCCGCTGTGGGAGAGCAAAAAGCAAAGCTTTGTGGGTAAGACGGCCTGTGACACAGACACACACACAGACACACACACACACACACACACACACACACACACACACAGTGGCTGTCATGAATCTCTCTTTTTTTGTTTAGGCATGTTGACGATCACCGACTTCATCAACATCCTGACCAGATATTATAAGTCGCCAATGGTAAAACACACTCACACTCACACACACACACACACACACACACACACACACACACACACACACACACGCTAGGCTAAGCTAGCAGCTAGAGTGTGATAGTTTGAGCGTTTTCAGGTGTGAATCTGTCTTTGTTCTTCCAGGTCCAGATCTACGAGCTGGAGGAGCACAAAATCGAGACGTGGAGAGGTGAGTGTGACGCCGCCGGTGAATTCTGTTGATGCGTCCGAAACCCAACCGGCTTGTTTGTTTGACGTGTTGACAGAACTCTACCTGCAGGAGACCTTCAAGCCTCTGGTCCACATCTCACCTGACGCCAGGTGGGTTTAGACTCCATCTAGAGTCCATCTGGAGTCAGAGTCACTGAATAATTTATTCGCTGCTGGAAATATCCTGAGAGGAGGAAGAAAAGGAGGGCAGCACTCAGACCTCGCTCCTCTTCCCCCCCCCCCCCCTCCAGTATATTCGAGGCCGTCTACTCGCTGATCAAGAATAAGATCCACCGCCTGCCGGTCATCGACCCCGTCAGCGGGAACGCGCTCTACATCCTGACGCACAAGAGGATCCTCAAGTTCCTGCAGCTGTTTGTGAGTTTTGAGCTCCGCCCACACTTTCTGTTTGTTATTCTGAGCAAGCGTGTTTCCTGCCGCTGCGCTAAGCTAGCTACATTTCACTCAAAGCTAGCAGCATCACATGGTTTCCACCCAAACTTGATTGGTGGAGGTCAACCTGGCAACAATTAATGTATTTTTGCATAGACGGTGCCCCCTGGTGGTCAGACGGGTAATTACAGCAGTGTTTCAAACCTGGATGATCTGTGACACTGCGTGTGTGTGTGTGTATGTGTGTGTGTGTGTGTGTATGTGTGTGTGTGTGTGTCAGGTGTGTGAGATGCCCATGCCAGCCTTCATGAAGCAGACCCTGGAGGAGCTCGCCGTGGGGACGTACGCCAACATCGCCTACATCCACCCTGACACGCCGCTCATCACCGCGCTGTCGGTCTTCACGCACCGCCGCGTTTCCGCCCTCCCCGTGGTCGACCACAATGGTAACCACCGGCAACTGCCGTTAAATACCTCTCAGCTCCTCGTGACGCCGGCGTGACTGTGGGGTTTGTTGTCGTTTGTGTTTGGCAGGGAAAGTCGTGGACATCTACTCCAAGTTCGACGTCATCGTGAGTAAATGTGACATCGTTGGTGTTGCGTTCGCTGTCGGAGGGAGCAGAGGAAACCTGAGTGTCGTCCGTCTGCACAGAACCTGGCGGCGGAGAAGACGTACAACAACCTGGACGTGACGGTGACACAGGCGCTCCGGCACCGGTCCCAGTACTTTGAGGGAGTCATGAAGTGCAACAAACTGGAAACACTGGAAACCATCGTGGACCGCATCGTGAAGGCAGAGGTGACGGACGGACGGACGGACGGAACAATGTGGAATCAGATCCAGGGTTATTTTATTTCAGACATTTTTTTTAATGTAAGACTGCATGTGTGTGTGTGTGTGTGTGTGTGTGTGTCTCACAGGTTCACAGGCTGGTTGTCGTTGATGAGGAGTCTCGTATCGTCGGTATCGTCTCTCTGTCAGACATCCTGCAGGCTCTGATCCTGACGCCTGCAGGTACACTCTAAATATACCATAGCTAAAGCTAGCATTAGCATGTCTGCAGCTAGCATTAGCAGGTCTGCAGCTACTGTTAGCATGTCTGCATCTGTCCTCACCTTCCTGTCTGCCTGCAGGCCTGGGCAGGAAGGAGTCTCTCCCCTCTCAGCCGATGTCTTCGGACTCAGTCGGACCTGAAACCGCCTGTAAACCCGAACCGGACCAGAACCAGGAGCTGGATCCTGTTACAAAGATAGACAACCAGCCTGATCCAGACCAGGACCAGAACCAGGACCAGGAGCTTGAACCGAATGCAGAGACAGAGAGTCGGTCTGAACCAGATCAAGATCAGGATCGAGGCTTGGAGACTGGGACAGCGAGAGACAACCAGCCTGAACCAGACCAGGATCAGGATCAGGAACAGGACCAGGACCAGGACCAGGACCAGGATCAGGATCAGGATCAGGACCAAAACCAGGAACAGGAGCCAGAAAAAGACACAGAAGCACAGACGGTCTGCAGTGATGAAAGTGACCAGCAGGGGGAGACAGAGGGAGAGAGACATGTGAGACACACAGAGGGTGAGACACAAAGTGAGTGTGAGACAGACGGAGAAAAAGAAGAAGGAAAAGAAGAAGAAGAAGAGGGGGAGGAGGAGAAAAGACAGAAAGATACGGAGACTGATCCAGACAGACAGGTAGAAGAGAGAGAGGGTGAGGAGGAGGGAGAAAAGGAGGAGGGGAGAGAGGAGGAGGGGAGAAATGAGGAAGAGGAGAAAGCAGAGACAGATGAAGAGGAGGTGAGAGAGGAGAGAGAGGGGGAGGAAGAAAGATTAGAAGGAGAAAAGGAGGAAATCAGTGAAGGAGAGAGAGAAGTGGAGGAGGAGGAAAGTGGGGGTGGGGGAGGTGACCAAGGAGGGGAGGAGGGTGAGGAGGTGTGACATCATCACCTGGTGTACCTGTGGACTTAACCGCTGCGACGGAGTCACGCCACTCACCACAGAAGAAGACAGACAGGAAGGGGCGGAGTCACAAAGTGCTGACAGGACGCTTACCTACTGGTTGGCTGAGAGGCTCCGGGAGCAGAATGAGTTTTCATTGGCTGTCGCTTGGAGAGCGAGGGGTGGGCGGAGCCAGTTAGAGAATGTTTGGAGGTTTCCTGAGTTCCATGAACGTAAAACGTTACAAACATTCAGTAAATAGACGAAAACAACAAACACAACAAAGAATTTCATTTAAATTCTGGAAGGTTTCCTCTTCCTGTTGATTTAGTGTCACACAGGTTTATGCTAGCTGTAGCCCCGTAGCAGGGGTGACGTCACCAAGGAATTATTATCGTATATTCACTAATACGTCATTATTAGCATCATGTAAACATATTATTCTAATTTATATCATTATAATTAAATGGCATGATGCTAACACGGGGGGGGGGCGTAGGTCAGGAAGTAGCTACAGCAAACGTAGCTTAGCATCAGAAGATTCGATTTATGCAAAGATGCAGCAGACGCTCCTGCACGAACGTTATTAATGGCAGAAACAATCACTTCTTATTGGCTGTGCTCTTTCTGTGATGTCATCAGGGGTGTGTCCATCACGTTGTCATGGTGCCTTCATGTTAGAGTTAAATCATTGTTTTAATAGTTTTTATTCCTGACCTCACTGAAACACTATTTATCTGTGGTACCTGAGATTGTCAGATATATAGTATTAATATTCCTGTATGTAAAGATTGTATTTAAATTGTTTTATAAAAAAAGAAAGCGTTATGACTTTGGTGTACATTTTTAAATTAATCTGTACAAACAAGAGATTTTATTGTTAATTGATGTATTTATAGTCTTTAGTTGTGTAACATGAGGTTTTGTAATTCACAGTGAGCCTGTAGGGGGCGCTCCAACTGCACACGGTGGATTGATTTGAAGTGAATTATTAAATTGCTGACTTCAATTGCTCCTGAATGTTTGTGGGAATTCTGGGAAATGTAGTTGTGAACGCAGAGCAGGAAGTGGAATGAGAAGCACTGACAGTCGTGAAAACGAGGAGTTATGACGATGAACGGGACGGCGGTCTGTGATGTCATTAATACATCACATGTGGGCGGGGTTTATTTTTAATGTCTTTGCGTCCATATGGCGACACTGCCCCCTAAAGGTTACTGGTGGTACTGCTTTGTTTTGTTTCGAACATTTCAGGAAATGTACAAATTATGTTGAAACTAAAATTAAAATGAATTCGAATTCAAATTAATAAATTCAAATGAAATTTTCGCAATGATTCCAATGGACTTGTCGTGTTCAGGATGGCATCACAGCGGCGGATTCTAGCTAACGTCCACCAACGAGTTCACTCAGGAAACACACGGCAGAAGTTTGTAAAATTATTTAACAGTATTTATTGTTTATTTCCATATACAAAAAGATAAAACTGAAATAACCCTTCTTTCTACAGTGATTTCATTTTATTTTTCAGAAACAGGTTGTGTGTGTGTGTGTACTTTTTTGTGTGTCAGTGTGTGTGTGTGTGTACGCTTGTGTGTGTGTGTGTGTGTGTGTGTGGTATTCATTCATACAATACTGATCCTGGCACGGGTGTAAGAGAGGAAGATAGAAACAGATTTACATTTTACAAAATAAAGACACAAAACACACACACACACACACACACAAGCAGGAGATTTTGGAGATTTTTTTCTACAAACCACCACAGTTACAAAAAAACGTTCATTCCAAAGGAGGATCTTCATCACTGGGAATCAAAAATCTATGTTACACCGATCGATCAATCGATCGTCGCTTCTCCAAAGGAAATAAGAAAATAAAAGAACAGCTTTTAACAGGATACCTGGGGAGGAGGCTTTTATTTTTTTGAGTTATTTCTTCCTGCCTGGACGTGTTCCGTCTGCTCTATTCGTACATATATATTTATATATTTATCTTCAGTCCATAACACACGACGGGTGGTTCTGATATTTTACAGGGATGGCCCCGCCCCTCGACTGGGAGGCGGAGTCTTCATTTTTTTTTTTTTTATAGCATATTAGTTTTATCAGTAGTACAAGTTTGTCTCTGTGGTCTACAGTTGAGCTACAACAGTGAAACATAAGGTACAAGATTTACATTTCACACCATCATCATCACGATAATCATCATCATCATCATCGTCATCATCGTCATTCTGCTGGTACCGGAAAGAGGGCCGCCCCTCAGGTTGGTTGAGATCGTCACCACGAGGTTCGTGTGTCGTTAAAGCCGTTCAAAGATTCAGGAAATCCGAAAAAAAAAAAAAAATTTAGCTTTTGTTTCATCGATAAGTGTTTTGGGGGGGGGGGGGGGGCGTGGCCAAGATTTGAAGCCGCTGACCAATCCGGGACGGCGTGCGAAACAGAGGCGGCCATCTTTACGCACCTGTTTGTTCGGAATAAGAAGGGAGGAAATCATGTGACTCATGCCGTGCCCCCTCTCCCACCCCCGTAACCCCCCCTGGGGCAGAGGAGTCCACAGCAACCCCTTGACAATATGCCTGGGAAACCCCTTACAGCTTCTCTGACCAATAGGAGCCCTGAACATGTGCCTTCTTCGTTGTGTTGACATCCCGTTGCCATGGAGATTTCAGGGTTAAAAATCTGATCTCCATTCTGTTCGTAAAAAGTTTGTTGTTTTCTACAGTTTGGGATAAAATCAGTATAAAAAGAGGGAGGAAGCTGAGGAAGAGGAGGTTTCACACAGTCAAGGGGTCCTTTGTGAGTCCTGACACCACTTCACACAGGTTTACGCTAATATGTTCCACAGAATGCTAAACCGCCGCCGCCGGTCGTCGTCGACGACGACCCACGTTTTACTAAAACAAGATTCTTTTCGATGTTCAGAGGAAATCAACAAGCGCTCACTTCTGATTTCTCCTCACAGGCACTTGACTGGCCACAAAAAATGGAAGCATCACTTGCACAAAGTGAAAACAAGCTTCTACATGGTGACTTTTAACTTTGAATTTGTGAACGCAAAAAACCAGGGAAATGCTAATCGCCGTGTCATCCCGCTCGTTAGCATCGAGGCTAAACGGCTCCACCGTCGCATCTTGGTTGGATTCAGCTGGTTAATCCAACTAGTTAACGTCACGTTTGATGCCAAAATGCTACAATCCCTGTAGGCGCCGGCTAACGTCATCCTAAGCGCTGCTGCTAGCCTAGCTAACGCCATCCAGGATGACAATACAAAAATTTTAGCACTATTGCACAAGAGGCATAAATGTTAAAAAGGAAATATGATAAAAACTTGTTTTGAAAATTTTTTTTTTTTTTTATCTAAATCGTGTTCTAGAATGAGTCCGTTTGATCCGAAACTCAAATTTCAAATTAAAAAAGTGCGGGAATTTTTATTTATTTTTTTGTTCATTAGAATCTGAACGTTTATAAATTTAAAGCACGCCGAAAACTAATTTACGCCTTTAATTGAAGCCATTTGACCAATCAGAACAAGGTTGGTCCAAAACAACTTGACACCCTCCTGCTGGCTTGTCTGGGTATTGCGACACTGGAAAACCTGATGTATCTATTGCGGAATAAAATTAAAGAAAACTTTTCTAGAAACTTTTGCGGTCTGCATTGAAAACTATTTTAATCTATTTGTTTTACGCGATGAAACGTTGCTAGCTAAAACGCCCCGCGTCCGACAGCGGAGCCGAGCGGGACGACTCAGACGACGTTAGCTTCTCCTGAAGGAAGTGGAAGCCCGGAAGCGCCGCTACGTCGAGCTAGCGCGTCTCTTTTCACTCTCCACCATAAACTCAGCTAACGTTTTGTTTAGTCACCATAAAGTTACTAAGGTAGCACTATACAAATGTGATGTTAGCTAACTCAATGCTAACAGTACGAGCTAACTCTGAGTTCAAACAGTTTACATGAGGGGTTAAAAATGAGGGGTTTTATTGATATGAATTTATTTTAAGCGTCGCATAACGGAGAGGAAATATCTGCTGTTTTGGCACTTGGGTTAGCTAACGATTATTTAACATTCTAGCATTCAACACATTAGCCCCCTTTCCATAAGCTAACATTAGCGGTCGCCTCTAAATGCTGGATGTAAGAAATATTTCCTCCTCACAGCGCGACGCCTTCAGTTCAACGATTCGACCTCGATGTGAACGAAATATCAGTTGAGGGTTTTGGTTTCGGTTCCATCCGCGTGAAAATGAGCCCGTGTTTCTCAACCTGGAACCCGATCGATAACGATGCGTTCGTAACATGCCATGTCTGCCCGTGTGGCTTGAATGAGGTAATATGTTCCTGAAAAACACCTGGAAACACCTGGAAAAACACCTGGAAAACACCTGGATCTGAGACAGTCGGTTAGGTCGGTCGTTCGTCTGAGGTTATGATAGAGGTCACACCTGGATATGAGTAAAAAAAAAAAAAAATTAGAAATACATCTGAGCCGACCGGACTCAAACGGGGCATGATGTCACCGATGATGTCATCATCCTTCAGTTTGAATCAGATGCTTTAGATGTATTTGGACGTGAATGATCTCAGGTGTGATGTTCAGGAAGAATCGGCTTCTACATTCACAGGAAGGACAGAAGGGATGAAGGAAGCTCCAGAGATGAAGGCGAATGAAGGCACCACATCAGATACGTTCAAGGAAACTAGAACCCTCTTTACACAGGGACGCGGAACTGCAACGCAACGAGGGGAGGTGTGACGACTGAGAGACCGTTGAGACGATTTCAACGCAAATACAACGATTTAAAACTACAGGAGAACCTCGAGATACGAGCAAAAATCTGAGATACTTCAGGAAACCACCGCGTGTTGGCAGATGGATACGACATCAGTGAGACCGGATCTCGTTCTCGTTGGTGGAGTAAAGACGTAGCTCATGTGTTCTTGTGATTTTTGCATTTCTTTTCATTCTCTATCATTGTTTACGTGACTTATATATAATTAATTATACACAGGTAAAGTCTGCATGTCTATTGGTTGATAAACATGTTTTTTTTTGGGGGGGGGGGGGGGCTTTTTTTTTTCAAGGCTTGAACGGACGATCACCTCTTCAGCGTTTAGTCACCAAAACAACTGTGTAAAAGGGGCTGAAGGGAGGAAGATGGAGTGAGATGATTGGTGAGGAGGAGAGGAAAGAGGAGGGGGAGGTGGGCGGAGTCATCCAGCTCAGTCCAGGTGTTTTAATGATCGGCAGTTCAGTTCAGACTAAAATAAAAAAAAACTTTATTAATATTTACAACATGGAAGTTTGACTCTAACCTGGTAGAATTTCTTTTTCAATCAATTTGGAGACTTTAAGTAAAAAAAAAATTAACCTCTAATCATAAAATCCACAGAATAAAAAGTTCACATTAAATATTATGTGACTACAAGTCGTCAAAGCAACTAATAAAATATAGAAACAGAACTTTAACATGTAGAAAAGTCTTCTGAGGTAATTCTGGTGTACTGAGGTGATCTGAGGTTCATGAGTATTGTTTTGATGTGTTTTTTCACTTGTTATTATTAGTCGGCGTCTTTCTTTCCCACGTTCCCCAAACGCCTCGTCTCCTTTCACTGACTTCTTACAGAGTTGCATGTGTTCAACGCGCCAAAGGTGGATGAAAATGTACAGAAATATATTCATCTTTGAGCTTGAGTCACCATCATCATCATCATCATCATCATCGTCATCGTCAGCAGCAGCATCGTAGACATTCACTGTTTACATGTATGGCAACACAGAAGGAACAAAACACACGAAACAAAAACGCACAAACAAGACAATTTAAAAACGTATTTTTGTTTCTAGTTCTCGTCGTTAGCGACGCCGCGTTTTACCGTAAACGAAGACGCCAACTGGACTCGTCGCCACCAGTTGCCGTGGAGACAGACGGACGCCACGGTTTGGTCCCGGTTGAAGGAGAAACAAACGAGAGTAAAAAAAAAAAAAAGAGTATGTGACTGGTGACCTTTGACCTTTGCATTGAAATTACTTTTTTTTTTGTCGCGACAATCATTTCCTGGTTAGCTTAGCTTAGCTGCAACCTAATTGGTTCCCAACTGATGATGTCAAAGTTTAGATAAGATTAATAAATACTTGACAGTTTCACCTGTTTACTGAATAAACATCTTGTTTATTATTTACTGTTTTTTGTTTTTGGGACTATTTTTTGCGGTGGATGAATCCAGACGATTCAGTAGCTTATCAGACGTTAGCTTATTATTTAAAAAAAACGGTCATGTGCGAATCCACTGATTTAAACAGCTGCAGGTCAACCGGAGGGTAGCAATGCTGACAGAGGTCAAAGGTCAAACCGGTGCGTCGCTTACTTCCTGGTAAGACACAACGAGAATGAAAATATGAAACAATCAGTAAAAAGAAAAAATCCCAAATAAAAAAAATGCGTCACGTCATGTGACCGTTCACATTTGATCTCACACACACACACACACACACACACACACACGCTCTCACACACACCGACCTGAACGCATCAGCGATGCATTCGAGGTCTTGCACCTTTTGAATGTGTTTTCCCATCTTGGGCAACTTGCAAATTGACACATTTAGGACAGCCAATAGGCTTTGAGCACCCTCAGATAAGCTCCACCCACTAGTTGTTGGCCCCACCCCAGTTGTCGCCACGTCACCTTGAGTCCCCTCCCCCCTGACCCCTGTAGATCTGGTTACCTGAGAAGTTTTATTTCTGAGCCAACCAAAATGCTGTGGTTGAGCGCAGTCAGCCAATCAAATCTCTGCATGCAAGACGTTTTACTTCCTGGTTCCTGAACAGCAAAATCCTGTCAGATTTCTCTGTCTTTAAATTATAATAGTAAAAAACATAAAATAAAAAAAAAGGAGCCAAAGAGAGAGAGAAAGGAAACCTTAACGTTTAACTCCGTCCAGTCAGTTCTGACCTTTCTGACCTCACTTCCTGTTTCCTCTATTTTTTGGATACAACCCGTTGGATCCGAAGGTATGTCGCTTGTGAGCAAGTTAGAGGAGAGGAACCGAAAAGAAACGAGTCCGAGAAAAGGTAGAAAAAATAAAAAAAAACCCAAAGGTAGTCCGTCGGTATTTGCTGAGTAACAGTCGTCGTGTTTTTGCAGCATCGCAGTAAAAAAAAAAAAAACAACAAACAAAAACAAACCAACAGTAGGTTGATGGTTGCTAGGTGACGCAGTCGGTAGAAAAAGTCCAGATGTGAAGAAACGTGAAACGTAAAAAAGGAGGAAGTGAAGTGATGGAGGTGGTCGCTGAGGTAACCTGCAGATAGGAGAGCATTCACTGAGTCGGACCTGAATGCGTTTCTGTTAGACTGAGAAAAACTTTTGAGAAAAAACGAGGACATGTGCTGGTAATATTTGTCCCAGAGGACGAAGAAGAGAAAAAAGAGAAAAAGAAGAGTCCAGAGATCAAATAGCAGCTGCTTCATGTCGTATTTCTGGTTCAGGTTGTAAAATATTCCACTGAGAAAAAGATAAACGTGTGAATCTGCCTTTAAAAAAAGTGTTCTGACTTCCTCTTTTTTTTCATATACTGGACTCTTTGGGTGGTAGGTCCACGTTGGTTACCATGGGAACAGGTGTGAGCGCGGATGAGACCATCATCAGGGCGTGGTGGTCGGAGGTAGGCGGGGCGATGGTGCCGATGAGGCGGCGGGCCTGGGCGATCCTCTCCTCCACGCAGCCGGCCGACAGTCGCGCCTCGGCGTCGTGGTCCCAGCATTCCTCCACCGTCTCGCAGATCTGAGCCAGACCCTGGGGGGCGGAGCCAAAGGAGAAGAAGAAGGAGAAGACGTCAGACGGCGTCCTGAGCCTCGCTGTGACTCGGGCGCGAGGCGCCGGGACTCACGCTGTGTTTGAGCCACAGGTCCTTGAAGGTCGGACGCATCTTCTTGTGGACGACCACTTCCTGCAGGTCCTCCAGGGACGGATGCTGACCCACCTCCTCCTCGAACGGCAGCATGTACTCCCCCACCGGGCCTGCAGCGCACAGAACACGTGTCAGACTCAAGGCCCAGGGGCCAAACGTGGCCCTCCACATCATTTTATGTGGCCCGTGAGAGCATAAAAGGTGTCCAAAAATAAATAGGTCAAAACAGGGCTTTGACTAAAAACTACATTTCCCACAATGCAGTAGTTCAGCCCATTTTAACTCTGACTAAACGTTGTGAACAAAGTTAATGTCCTAACTTGTGTCTGATGTTATTTTTCTTTATTGATTGATAGTTTGATCCTTGATTGATGGAGTTCTGTGGGTTTAATAACCTGACAAATGAAAAGGATTTATGTTAGAACAGAGAAACAAACATGTTTTTTCTGTCTAACTGTAATGTTTGGAACTAGAATAAGTCAGAAATTCACTGATTTAACATTAAGGAGTAGTTACATTTAGTTACATTACATTGAGTTACATTTAGTTACATTTATTAGTTACATTAAGGAGTAGTTACATTTAGTTACATTACATTGAGTTACATTTAGTTACATTTATTAGTTACATTAAGGAGTAGTTACATTTAGTTACATTACATTGAGTTACATTTAGTTACATTTATTAGTTACATTAAGGAGTAGTTACATTTAGTTACATTATATTGAGTTACATTTAGTTACATTTATTAGTTACATTAAGGAGTAGTTACATTTATTTACATTACATTGAGTTACATTTAGTTACATTTATTAGTTACATTAAGGAGTAGTTACATTTAGTTACATTATATTGAGTTACATTTAGTTACATTTATTAGTTACATTAAGGAGTAGTTACATTTAGTTACATTACATTGAGTTACATTTAGTTACATTTATTAGTTACATTAAGGAGTAGTTACATTTAGTTACATTACATTGAGTTACATTTAGTTACATTTATTAGTTACATTAAGGAGTAGTTACATTTAGTTACATTACATTGAGTTACATTTAGTTACATTTATTAGTTACATTAAGGAGTAGTTACATTTAGTTACATTACATTGAGTTACATTTAGTTACATTTATTAGTTACATTAAGGAGTAGTTACATTTAGTTACATTACATTGAGTTACATTTAGTTACATTTATTAGTTACATTAAGGAGTAGTTACATTTAGTTACATTACATTGAGTTACATTTAGTTACATTTATTAGTTACATTAAGGAGTAGTTACATTTAGTTACATTACATTGAGTTACATTTAGTTACATTTATTAGTTACATTAAGGAGTAGTTACATTAGTTACATTACACTGAGTTACATTTAGTTACATTTATTAGTTACATCTGGCCCTCTGAGGACAGCCGTGATGCTGATGTGGCCCTCAGAGAAAATAAGTTTGACACCTCTGCCCTATAGTGATTCACCATCGTGTAGCTCCGCCTACAAAGGCGGAGCTTAACTGAATCTTAAGTGATCTTGAAAAACAAATTTTGACAGTCTTTGGAAGTGATTGAGCGGAACCTGGTGTGGATGTAGATTCTATGTGTGTGTGTGTGTGTGTGTGTGTGTGTGTGTTACCATCAACAGCCTTGCAGCGGGACACCAGCTCCCACAGCACCAGGCCCACGGCGTACATGTCGATTCGAAGGAAGGCGTCTCGCTGGAAGTTGATGGCCCCTTCTAAGACCTCTGGAGCCATGTAACGCCTGGTCCCCACCTGCACACACACACACACACACACACACACACACACACACACACACACACACACACACACAGAGTATGAACACACCACCTGACTTCCCGCCCCGCCCACCTGTCGTCCGGACCAGCTCACCTGTCCGTGAGTCTCTCCTGGGGATTTTCCCGGCTCGAAGCAAACGGCGAGTCCGAAATCTCCGATAACGGCGGTGAGGTCCGAACGCAGCATGATGTTCTTACTCTTGAAATCCCTGAAAGATAAAAAAAAAACAACTAAAAATCAAATTTTTAGTCTCCTTTGGCTCCGCCCTGCTTTGAAACACGTCCCATCATGCCTCCCTTTAGCGAGAACGTTCTTTCCATCGAACATCTCTGTATTTATTTATGAACTGAATTATTTTTGCAGCTTTTTTTCTCCTTTTTGTTGACCTAATTAGAATTTTTGGCCCCGCCTTAAAAGCGTTCACCATCCTTTCACCTGTTAAAAAAAAAATAATTAAGTTTTGGCTGAACCTGACAAAGGGGTGCAGTACCACCTGGAGACCAGAGGGGGCAGTATAGAGCTGTGACTCTTCACTGCCCCCTTGTGGATGCCTTGATACCAACACCTTTCTAGCAAATATATTAAAATCTGAAGTATGAAGGTGACTTCACACCTGTGAGCGATGGCTGGTTTAGGCCCTTCCCCCTTCTGTCGGGGGATGTCCTCGTGGAGGTAGGCGAGGCCGCACGCCATCGACTCGGCGATGTGACACACCTCCAACCAGCTGATGATGTTTCCCTTCAGGAAGTCTGACAGGGAGCCCTGTGGGGACAGAAACCAACCAGGGACTCAGGTGTGAAAGCACAGGAAGTGGCTTCCTTCGCCCTCTCCCCCAGCTCCTCCTCTTCCTCACCCTCTCGTGGAACTCGGTGATGAGCCACAGCTCCGCCTCCAGGTGACTTCCTCTTTTCTCGGCGGCGATGTAGCGCAGGATGTTTTCGTGTCTCATGCCGGGCGTCAGGAACACCTCCCTCTCGTTCTGCCAGGACTGTTTGTTCTGAGGAAGAGGAGGAAGAGGAGGTGAGGCGGGCGGCGAACGTCCAGACGCCGCCGGCGGGAGATCGTCAAGACCGTGTCTGAACCTGGATGGGGAAGATCTTGACGGCGACGTATTCGTTCATAATCTGGGCTTTCCAGACGGAGCCGAAGCGCCCCCTAGCCTTCACCTCCAGCAGCTGCAGGGGCTTGAGGCCCAGCAGGGGGGAGGCCGGCGGGGGGCCAGGATCCTAGTGGGGACACAAAGGAGACCCGAGTTTGGTTTCAGGACTGGTGTCACAAATTACACCAATCAAAAGAAAGACTTTTGATTGGTGAACGACAGTCTCCATTGATTGGTAACGGCAGGACATCACCACTAGAGGGCGTGTGGGAGCAACGAACCTTCTGAGAGAAAACATCAACAAGATTGATGGAAATCTGGTGAACTGAACACACGCTATACCGTACAGGAAACACGGCTCAGAGATTGGTGGATAGTCTACAGCCAATCAGGACGTAGAACGCATGCAATATAAAAAACTAGAACCAAGGCAGTCACAAACTGCAACATCCTGCGACACCCCTGAATTCAAAATGTTACCCTGACCTACTTGCATAGATCAAAGACAGTGCTCTGACCTACTGTCATTGATCAAAGCACTAGCTTTGATCTATTGTCTTACTCACACTGGCCTTCTCCCTCGTCTTTCTGTCTACTTATCCTGTTCCTGAGTGTACAAAAGTTGAAATTTGACCTTGACCTAGTTTTCCCAAGGTCAAGGTCATCATCTCATTTTCATCCCCTTTGCTGCCCCAGTAATGTGCTTTTTGTTTCATCTTTCTATCTGCAGCGGTTGTGGAGATATTTGGTGGACTAACGAACACACGAACACTGACTTTACATACATCACCGCTCTGAAGCAGGATGTAAAAAACATGCAAAATTGGGTTAAAGAAAATCTGCGAGGCCGGGAAAGAGAACCGCGTTATAGCGAGGGACGATCGTGACTCTGAACTGCAGGACCACCAGCCGACCACCAGGGGGAGCTCTGAGCTCATGTTCCCACTCTGTGAACGTATATATTTCTTGTTAATTAATCCTTTCAAGAAGGTACTTCAAGTTTATACTTGTAACAAGAGGTTGTGGGTTTTTTCCTCCTCCTACACAATAAAGTGCCAGTAAACAAACAAACGAACCAATCAGGAGCGAGTATTGATGTTCTTCTACCTCAGTGACGTCCACATGTCCATACGGAGGCTTCCGGTGTCGGTACATCCACACGGCGGTGAGCAGGATGACGAACAGCATGGTGACGGGCAGCAGGCAGTAGATCATGACGTTCAGCACGCTGATGCTGGAGGGCGGGGCTTTGATCACTGTCACACAACAGACGGGCGTTAGATCCAGACCCGGGTCGCGCGTGACGCCCGTCGATGCGTTCTACTCACGTGGCCCGCTGACGTCAGGAAGGTGCGTGAACCTCTCGTTGCAGAAGTTTCCTTCACAGCAGCAGAAGAAGACCTGAGGACTCTCCTCCGTGGCGACGCACTCCTGCCTGAAGACACGCCCCTCACAACGTCAACTTCCTGTCCACAGCGCGTGTCAGACGGCATCATGTGATAGTTAAAGTGACGACAAGAATGAGGTCATACTACCGAGTATGACCTCAGTATCAACAGAATAAAACGTTTGTACATGTAATATAAACCACTATATATTACATGTACTAGTATGTACTAGTACACGTATGCGCTTGTACACTTATGTACTAGTACATACTAGCATAATACATACTAGCATGTATGTACTAGTACATACTAGCATGTACTAGTATATACTAATATGTACTAATATATGCTAATACGCACTAGTATATAATAACATGTACTAATATGTACTAGTATATACTTATATGAATTAGTATATACTTGTATGTACTAGTGTGTACAAGAGTGTACTAATATTATCTAGTATGTACCAAAATGTACAAGTATGTACTAATATATACTAGTGTGTACTAATATATACTAGTGTGTACTAATATATACTAGTGTGTACTAGATCAGGGGTGGGCAATAAATTGTAACAAGGGCCCACGTGAGAAACCTGAATGATGTCAGAGGGCCACACTAACGATGACGTGAACTTAATTCTGCTCAATTTCCTTCCATTGTAAAATGCACTAAACTAAATATTTTTAATAGCTGGTACCGATAGTCAGAACTATAAAATACTGTGTAAATATTTATTTTAAGCTATTTCAAATTGTGGTGTTTAATTTATGTGATTTATGATTGGCCCCACGCGGGCCTGACATGGACATTCAAAGGGCCGGATGTGGCTCCCGGGCTGCAGTTTGCCCTCATCTGTACTGGAATGTACTAATAAGAATTAGCAGTATTAGTACGACCTCCTGTACACCTTCCCCCACCCCCCCCAGCTCCTGTACACCCCCCAGCTCCTGTAAATGTCCTTTACTCTCTATTCAGTCAAACAGCATCTGAAGATAATTTGACTGCTTGTCTTTGGTCTTCCTCCCGTCCTCCTGCTCCTCCTCCTCCCATCATCCTCTACTCCTGTCACTCCTTCCAGAAACAGAACAAAGGGACTGCATACTAATCCCGCTTACACCACAGCAAAGCCTTCTGGGATACCAGCGCTGCATTCGTCCTCACATGAACCCAACTCTTCATCCGTCTGTGAGGAAGACGTTTGACCAGAAGGTTCAAAGGAACCTCCAGCTGCTGCCAGTAGTATTATTACTATTATCACGAGGAAGACGACCACCAAGACGAGGAGCACGAGGAAGACGACCACCAAGAAGAGGAGCACGAGGAAGACGACCACCAAGACGAGGAGCACGAGGAAGACGACCACCAAGACGAGGAGCACGAGGAAGACGACCACCAAGACGAGGAGCACGAGGAAGACGACCACCAAGAAGAGGAGCACGAGGAAGACGACCACCAAGACGAGGAGCACGAGGAAGACGACCACCAAGACGAGGAGCACGAGGAAGACGACCACCAAGAAGAGGAGCACGAGGAAGACGACCACCAAGACGAGGAGCACGAGGAAGACGACCACCAAGAAGAGGAGCACGAGGAAGACGACCACCAAGACGAGGAGCACGAGGAAGACGACCACCAAGACGAGGAGCACGAGGAAGACGACCACCAAGAAGAGGAGCACGAGGAAGACGACCACCAAGACGAGGAGCACGAGGAAGACGACCAGCAAGACGAGGAGCACGAGGAAGACGACCAGCAAGACGAGGAGCACGAGGAAGACGACCACCAAGACGAGGAGCACGAGGAAGACGACCACCAAGAAGAGGAGCACGAGGAAGACGACCACCAAGACGAGGAGCACGAGGAAGACGACCAGCAAGACGAGGAGCACGAGGAAGACGACCACCAAGACGAGGAGCACGAGGAAGACGACCACCAAGAAGAGGAGCACGAGGAAGACGACCACCAAGACGAGGAGCACGAGGAAGACGACCAGCAAGACGAGGAGCACGAGGAAGACGACCACCAAGACGAGGAGCACGAGGAAGACGACCACCAAGAAGAGGAGCACGAGGAAGACGACCACCAAGACGAGGAGCACGAGGAAGACGACCAGCAAGACGAGGAGCACGAGGAAGACGACCACCAAGACGAGGAGCACGAGGAAGACGACCACCAAGAAGAGGAGCACGAGGAAGACGACCACCAAGACGAGGAGCACGAGGAAGACGACCAGCAAGACGAGGAGCACGAGGAAGACGACCAGCAAGACGAGGAGCAGGAGGAAGACGACCACCAAGACGAGGAGCACGAGGAAGACGACCACCAAGAAGAGGAGCACGAGGAAGACGACCACCAAGACGAGGAGCACGAGGAAGACGACCAGCAAGACGAGGAGCACGAGGAAGACGACCAGCAAGACGAGGAGCACGAGGAAGACGACCACCAAGACGAGGAGCACGAGGAAGACGACCACCAAGAAGAGGAGCACGAGGAAGACGACCAGCAAGACGATGATCACGAGTAAGACGACCAGCAAGACTATTATCACTATTAATACTACCACCAATACTATTATCACTATTAATACTACCACCAATAATATTATCACTATTAATACTACCATCAATACTATTATTACTATTAATACTAACATCAATACTACCATCAATACTATCAGTACTATCATCAATACTACTATTACTTGCTATGCTATTATTACTGTTATTAATATTAATACTACCATCCATACTATTAATACGAAAATCAATGCTATTAAAACATTAATAGTACTATCAATACCACAACTATTAACACTATTATCAAAATGGCTAAATACTATTAATATTGCTCATACTACTAATCCTGCTAATGTTACTATTAATGCTCTTAATACTACTATTATTACTTTTAATAATACTAATACTACTATTAATAAGTCTGATGCTAATAAAAATACAATTAATGCTATCATTACTCCTCATACTACTATGAAAACTCTTATTATTATCAATATTACTACTAATACTACTGTCATTAATAATGCTATTATACTACTACTAACACAAATACTACAAATGCTGCAAAGGTTTTATACTTACAGTTACTTCCACTACTCTGACTACTACTCTACTAATACTTGTAGTAGAACTGCCAATACTCCTATTGGTACATGTTAGTATATACTAGTACCAACTCTGTTACTACAGTAGGCGTTTCGCTGTCCTCTCTGACTCCGCCCACTTGTCCTATGACTGTTTGTTCAGCAGTAATACTGCAGTACCGGGATGATAAATGAAGTTTTATCTCTCAGAGATCCTGTACGCCGACGACGCTCCACTCTGTCTCTCTTCATGTCGTCTAAATAGCCCAGGGAGTCTGAGCGCACACCTGTCAATCACGGGCGTCTGGGGACGCCGCCGTCACGGCGGGAGTCTGGCAGCCGCTGTACTCGACCCAAATACCAGGTTTTCTCTGACACCTCTGGGAAAATGTGGAATCCGCAACACATCAGTCACGTCAGGGGAAAAGCTGCGAGCGCCAACCCTCACGTCTCATCATGAAAGCTGCGCTTCACCTCCTCTTCCTCGTTTCCTCCTTCCCGCCTTCCTCTGCCGCCAACTGATTCTCCGTCTGATTATTATTGAGCAGAAGCGAAGGTTGGCGTCCCGTGAAGCGACGCCATCGACACGACGATCCGCCAAACGGAGGCGGTAGAAGCAGAAGAAGTAGAAGAGGAAGAAGAGGAAGAGGAAGAAAAAGAGGAGGAAGAAGAGGAAGAAGAAGATTCCCATTGAAGAAGGAACAGATGCGACCAGCCAAAGGATTGATCAGGTGGATTTTGATTGAAGCTCCGCCCCCGCCCCGCCCCCTGAGGACAGCTGATCCGAGTGAGGCCTCATCTCTGTGACGCCTGTCGCCATAGCGATGCGTATTCGTACAGGAAACCTTTTCTGTTCAGACGCCTGAACAATCCCATCAAATCATGTCGAGAACCCAAGCGATGACATCATCGACCTGTGACGCCGCTGCCATGACAACATCACGCTGTTGCATCACCAGCTAACAACATCGCCCCGAGCGCTAACACAGCACCCAATCAGAGCAGCCGCCCGTCAAACTGACGGCAGCGAGGATGATGGGAAATGTGTACCTGTCGCCGCCGATGGGCTAGTGCCCACAGGAAGCTCGTTACGATGTCGCATCAGCTCTTCCTGACTGACAGGAAGTTCCCCTCCCATCATTCAAACTTTATTTAAACGAGCAGACGGCGGCGGTTTCTTACCGGTCGTAGCAGTTGAAGTCGTCCAGCCAGCAGCCCTTCTTCACCAGCTCGATGGCGCCCGAGTTGTTCCTCCAGGAGGCGTAGCAGTGCGAGCGCTTGTCCGTCTCGCCCTCGCAGCGCTCCACGCCGCTCTGATTGGTCCTCTCGATCTCGTAGTTCACGTTGTAGTACAAGCACTCGGTGGTGTCCACCTCCCCGTGGCTCAGCCCTGCGGCACAAACAGGAAACGGTCAGCACGCGAGAGCTGGCTCCGCCCCCGCCCCTCAGTCAGGAAGTTATGGAGGCAAATGTGACCTTTGACCTCTGAGAACAGGAATGAGGTCATCACAGAAGAAGCAAAGCGGCATGATGTCACCGTAAAACCACCCAGCTCCCTGATTGGCTGACCCTCATCATGTGACAATCATCAGGAAGCCATAATGTGATCTGGATCCAAGATCTGATGGTGATGTCATCAGGTTGGGTTCAACCAATCACAGCAGACGTCATCCAGAACGATAAAGGAAACCTTTTGTTTTCATCAGAATAATGAGCTCAAACTGAATAACATGAATAAAAAAATAGATTTATTCCTTTAAATTATAATAAATTACTTATTGGATTCTGTGATTGTTTGAAGATAAAACAGCAAATATTTTTTAAATTAAAACCAGTTTGACATCAAATCACAACATAAAGCAACTCAGTTTGTTTTTTCGTGAAGAAAAAAAAACTACAGTTAGAAGAAGTGAAGAGGAGGAGAGAGGAAATATTGAAGAAGAAGAATCATAAACAAAAAAAAGAAAATAGTTGGAGGAGAGAAGTTGGAGAGAGAGAGACGGGATCTGGCAGCGAATCACGGCGACAGATGTTACAGCCAATCTGTGCTTTAACTGTCGCTAGGCAACCGGAAATGTGGAAGTATTCACTCCCCCCCCCCTCGACCCCCATCCACACACACACACACACACACACACACACACACACACACACACAGTTAACAGCACAGCTGCAGTAAACCATCCTGTCGCTGTAACAACTGCTGCTGGTGAACTCATCATAATCCGCTGTTGTTCCTGTCAGTGTTTAAATAAAGTTTGGATTGAAAAACACTCTGAAGGCTGTTGACATTTAAATTCTCAGGCTGGGATGTTATTTTTGATTGTTATTTTATGCTTTGGTCATAATTCACACAGTTTGGGATAAATATTTTTTATTTCTTAAAAGACACCTAGACGCCGTCGCCGGGGAAACGAGGCCTGATGTTGATTGATTGATTGATTGCTGGAGGCGGGTCACTCGGGTGGCGATTGACCAATGTCATGCGACCTCCTGGATCACGTTAGGCGTCCAGAACCCAGATGCATGATGGTACTGGATGGTACCAGGCCTGGAATGATATCGCTACGGTAACAGCAGTACGTTCGCCAACAGGAACGGGAGGAGCTTATTCACCGGTTTTCTGTCATGTTTGAGTCGATTATGACCAGATGCATGATGGGAGATTGGAATGGACAGCAACAAGTACCTGCAGGAGCGCTGGAGTACTACTGCAGTACCTCGTCTGAACCTCATCAGTATTCTGGAGGTCGACTTTGGTCACCATGGAGATTTGTGAGCTAATGGGCCAGGCAGCTGTCAGTGTGTGTGTGTGTGTGTGTGTGTGTGTGTGTGTGTGTGTGTGTGTGTGTGTGTGTGTGTGTGTGTGTGTGTGTGTGTGTGCGCGTGTGTGAGGGAGTTGACATTTAGTCCAACTTCTTTTTCAATTAAAAAGTTGAGCGACGGGTTACAGAAAGTTCAGGAGGAGACGAACGAGTCGAGGACGCCGCTGCTAAAACTGATTCTGCTCTCGTCGCTAATTAAAGGGACAGTACACCGATTTCACCCGGCGGAGAGAGAACGGTCCTGACAGTCTAGTGCGGCTGGAGTTTCCCCATAAGCGTCTACAGCTCCTCCTGCTGCAACCAGAGTTCAGCAGCTCCACCGGTTTGTTGCTTCAGTTTGAAATAATGATACTGATCTGGATTCAGAGTCAGATCTAAACACAGAGACCAGATCCAGTTCACACCACATCCAGTTCACACCAGATCAGATCCAGTTCACACCACATCCAGTTCACACCACATCCAGTTCACACCACATCCAGTTCACACCAGATCAGATCCAGTTCACACCACATCCAGTTCACACCACATCCAGTTCACACCACATCCAGTTCACACCAGATCAGATCCAGTTCACACCACATCCAGTTCACACCACATCCAGTTCACACCACATCCAGTTCACACCACATCCAGTTCAGACTAGGACCACACAAACACTGCAGTATTATAGTATACACACTGCAGTACTATAGTATACACACTGCAGTACTATAGTATACACACTGCAGTATTATGGTATACACACTGCAGTATTATAGTGTACACACTGCAGTATTATAGTGTACACACTGCAGTATTATAGTATACGCACTGCAGTATTATAGTATACGCACTGCAGTACTATAGTATACACACTGCAGTATTATAGTATACACACTGCAGTATTATAGTATACACACTGCAGTATTATGGTATACACACTGCAGTATTATAGTATACACACTGCAGTATTATAGTATACACACTGCAGTATTATAGTATACACACTGCAGTATTATAGTATACACACTGCAGTATTATGGTACGCACACTGCAGTATTATAGTATACACAATGCAGTACTATAGTATACACACTGCAGTATTATAGTATACACACTGCAGTATTATGGTATACACACTGCAGTATTATAGTATACACACTGCAGTATTATAGTATACACACTGCAGTATTATGGTATACACACTGCAGTATTATAGTATACACACTGCAGTATTATAGTATACACACTGCAGTATTATAGTATACACACTGCAGTACTATGGTATACACACTGCAGTACTATGGTATACACACTGCAGTACTACAGTATACACACTGCAGTACTATAGTACACACACTGCTGTATTATAGTATACACACTGCAGTATTGTGGTATACACACTGCTGTATTATAGTATACACACTGCTGTATTATAGTATACACACTGCAGTATTGTGGTATACACACTGCAGTACTATAGTATACACACTGCTGTATTATAGTATACACACTGCAGTATTATAGTATACACACTGCAGTATTATGGTATACACACTGCAGTACTATAGTATACACACTGCTGTATTATAGTATACACACTGCAGTATTATAGTATACACACTGCAGTACTATGGTATATACACTGCAGTACTACAGTATACACACTGCAGTACTATAGTATACACACTGCTGTATTATAGTATACACACTGCAGTATTGTGGTATACACACACAGAAGCCATGGGAACTGGTCACACATAGATCTGAATCATTAATCGTCACATGCCGGAGGTCTCACTCTGAGAGGAATCCGCAGGACGGTATCATTAGCGGTACCAGTATCAGTAGCGGTATCAGTGGCGGTATCAGTGGCGGTATCATTAGCGGTAGCGGTATCAGTAGCGGTACCGTCTGCTGACAGGACAGATGCATGCTGGGAACAGAGGAATCATCAGGACTCATCCTTCAGACTGAAAGAGGTTCTGGTAGCAGCTGCAGGATTAGCATCAGACGCAGACAGAACAGATTCATTCAGTCACATCTTCCAGCTGCAGACACACAACCCCATCACACACACACTAACACATCTACCCCACATGTGTGTGTGTGTGTGTGTGTCTGTGTGTGAACGTGTGTGACCTCTGACCTTCATTGTTTCCACCATGATGTGGATTCGACCGGGTGAAATGCAAATCATGACTTTATCATGCAAAATGACCGCATACCAATTATTAGAAGCCTTTATTCGCTCAAGACACGAGGGTCAGGGGTCACACACACACACACACACACACACACACGGCCCGACACATGCCTGTGTGTGTGTGTGTGTGTGTGTGTGTGTGTTACTGAGATCACACAACATATGAGATGCAAAGCCATGGGAACTGGTCACACATAGATCTGAATCAAGAACGGTCACAAACAGGAAGTCTCACTCTGAGACGAATCCGCAGGACGGTGGGAGAACCAACACGCACGGTCGGAACGTTTGGATCAAAGATACTTTCATTGATTACTTTACACTCCACTGGCTGATCCCGCCAATGGGGGGTTTAGGGGGGTGACCCCGCCTCATATAGATGTTAGTACATATAAATCTATGAAGTGAACTCAGTTCTAAAGGCCTTTGGACGCTCCTCGTCTCTCCTGGCGTTCGTCCAGCTGGATCCCTATACGGGCTTCCCCTCCTCCCCGAGCCCCCCAACACACACAGCCTCTATTTATAGACGCTTAGTCGGCCTGAACGCCGCTCAGCTCCTCTCTGTGAAAACGATAAGCGCTCGTCTCGGACCGCGTCCCCTCGAAGCGCCATCCATCACGGCACCGTCATGGCCGACAATAGAGCTGACCTCCAGGACGACTGGCCTCGCTGCATCCTGGTCGGTTTGATCTGTTTCAGCCGTCCTACGATGAGCTGGCGTCTCATCCGGGGTGTAGCCAGCTAAGAATATTAAGTGCTGGGACAGACGAGCCAATGGGAAACGAGGATGACTCCCTCATCCTTTAAGATGTTCTGTTGTTTCCTCCTCATAACATTCGGCGGTTCAGTCATGACCAGCAACCATCTGTCAGCCTGTTCCCATGGGAACAGTCAACACCTTCTGCACCCACGCTCATTGTAGAGCAATCTGAATTATTGCTGACATCTGCATTTGTAAATGAGCTGCGAACAGCTGCAGTCGGAGCGAACCGGAGAAGAACTTCACGTCCGACCGCCAGAACCAAAACAACTGGGAAACGTTCAAACACTAAAAGGAAACAACCAAAGCCCCGAAAGATCCACCAGAACTACAAACAAACCCAAAGACAGCCCAGAACTGGACCATTCATGAAGAGACAAGGAAACCCACCTCTGGAATTCCATGGAGAACCTCATCTGAGGACTTTTTAAGGACCGACCAACCCGAAGGATCTCCAGAGGCCCCTAATAAACCCAGCATGGACCCACCAGAGGACCAGAACCCTGTAAAGATAGTTTATAACGTGAAAGAGCACTAAAACACCTTCCCAGAACCAAGAAAACCCCTTCGTGTCGGGAACTCAAGAGTCTCCTGGACCCCCATCCAGAATCTTGGATTCTGAGATCCTTCTTTGGACAAATCAAGTCCACCCTTATCTAGAAACCAACCAGAACCACTTCGAGAATCCACTCAATGCCCCCCATGGACCCCAAATGGCCATTCAAGTAGTCTGAGAACCCCCCCAACACCCCACCAGCAACCCCCTGTGGGGAGGTGGGGTCTTGGGTTTCATTCAAAAACCAGTTGAAGACACAATACAATCACTGGTGCTTTCCTGGAACCCCTTCAAGCACTCGTTGAACCCTGTCTGGGACACTTCAAGGACCCTCCCAACCATTTCAGAGCAGGAACACCCCCTCCCCACCCACCCACCCTGCCGACCCAACTTGAGGACCCTTCATCGGGCCACAGTTTGAGAAAAGTTGCCGTCAACGAAAACGAGTCTACGAAAACTCAACCGGAGTCTGACGCAATCCTGACACAACGAGTGTGTGTGTGTGTGTGTGTGTGTATGTTTCGTTGTTGTCCAGACAACATCTGCCCCCGTCGTCCAGACAGGACACACACACACACACACTCCCAGACGGGGCCCCCCATCACCGGACAAATGGCAGCAGGGAAAGAGGGAGTCATTCCTCCGGTCCTCCAGGGAGCGAGGAGGGCGAGAGAGGAAACAAATGAGTGGGGGAGGGGCAAAGGGGGGGGAAGGCTGGGCCCCTGGGAGCCGTCAGTTTGTCAATGAAAGAGAACCCCCCCCATCTGTCACCAAACTTTACAGCCCACCAAACACAATGGGGACCAACACTCTGCCATTTACTGCTGTTATTCTATACCGGGACCAGGGAGAATGCCCGCGTCTGATTGGGTGGTTTGAAAGGGGCGGGACACATCCCCGCGGTGTGTGTGTGTGTGTGTGTGTGTGTTTTGATAGAGTGTCCTGTACTCCATTGTTGCTCTGTGGGCTCTGACAGATAAGGCCTTATCGGTCCAGGTACACACACTTATCAGCTGGACGCTGACGGCTCGCCATCGACGGAGCGCCGCTGACTGACTGGTTATTGACTCGTTCACCACGTTTCAGTGACCGGACCAATCAGAACCCACTGAAGCCAAGATCTGAGCTCTGTTCTCCTTCTTGTGTTCTGACCAGTCAGTCCAGGACCAGTCTGGACCAACGAGATGAGAAGAGATTACAGTTGTTGCATCCTACAACAACCAATGAACATCCTGCACCCAACCAACCCAAGAGTTCCTGAGACCAACCGTCAATCCAGAATGACCTGGAGAACGGACCGGACTCTTAAAACACCTGAAGAAGAGACTAGTTTTTAACACCTGAAGTAGAGACTAGTTTAAACACTTGAAGTAGAGACTAGTTTAAACACCTGAAGTAGAGACTAGTTTAAACACCTGAAGTAGAGACTAGTTTAAAACACCTGAAGTAGAGACTAGTTTAAACACTTGAAGTAGAGACTAGTTTAAACACCTGAAGTAGAGACTAGTTTAAACACTTGAAGTAGAGACTAGTTTAAACACCTGAAGTAGAGACTAGTTTAAAACACCTGAAGTAGAGACTAGTTTAAACACTTGAAGTAGAGACTAGTTTAAACACCTGAAGTAGAGACTAGTTTAAACACTTGAAGTAGAGACTAGTTTAAACACCTGAAGTAGAGACTAGTTTAAAACACTTGAAGTAGAGACTAGTTTAAACACCTGAAGTAGAGACTAGTTTAAAACACCTGAAGTAGAGACTAGTTTAAACACGTGAAGTAGAGACTAGTTTAAACACCTGAAGTAGAGACTAGTTTAAAACACCTGAAGTAGAGACTAGTTTAAACACCTGAAGTAGAGACTAGTTTAAAACACCTGAAGTAGAGACTAGTTTAAACACTTGAAGTAGAGACTAGTTTAAACACCTGAAGTAGAGACTAGTTTAAACACTTGAAGTAGAGACTAGTTTAAACACCTGAAGTAGAGACTAGTTTAAACACCTGAAGTAGAGACTAGTTTAAAACACCTGAAGTAGAGACTAGTTTAAACACCTGAAGTAGAGACTAGTTTAAACACCTGAAGTAGAGACTAGTTTAAAACACCTGAAGTAGAGACTAGTTTAAACACCTGAAGTAGAGACTAGTTTAAACACCTGAAGTAGAGACTAGTTTAAACACCTGAAGTAGAGACTAGTTTAAAACACTTGAAGTAGAGACTAGTTTAAACACC
>CM023624.1:792737-807533 GCA_013358685.1 Antennarius maculatus
GAGTCCGCAGACCAGCTCTCCTCCCCCCCTCTCTCTCTCCCCCCCCTCCCTCTCTCTCTCTCTCTCCCCCCCCTCCCTCTCTCTCTATCTCTCCCCCCCTCCCTCTCTCTCTCTCTCTCTCTCTCTCTCTCTCCCCCCCTCTCTCTCTCTCTCTCTCTCTCTCCTCTCCCCCCCCTCCCTCTCTCTCTCTCTCTCGTCGGGGCTGTTGGGGACAAGACGCAGACAGGATGGGTGTCAAGCTGCACCACAAGCACCTGCTTCCGCTTTCAAAATAAAACACCCGCACCACTGCCCCACCCCCACCCCCCCATCCCGGTTCCTCCTCTTCATCTTTCTTCAGCTGTGAAATTTCATCACGAAATTCACGACAAGAATTTTTTAAACGTTCGGTGAGGGGATGATTCGATCAGGATCAGTCGATTTCTGCAGCTGATTTTAAAATATCTACAATTAAATCTACATTAAATTAATCCTTTAAAACAAAACAGCTTCTGATGAAACTGTAAATAAAAGTTGAGTTTCATAAATATTTTCCCGTTTTAAGGATAAATCCTCAGTTTTGCATTTTTGGTTTCTGAGAAGTGAAACCGCTACTTTTATTTTGGTGATCTTGACCGGAAGTTGGATTATTTGTTCCGGGGGCTTGACGATGCTGGTGCACCCAGGCTGAACCGAGTTCAAAATGGCTCCTAAAGAGAGAGAGAGATGAGGGGCGGGGGGGGGGGCACTCTGCTCCGGTTCCACCTCAGGAGACACGAACCCTGCTGACCAATCAGAATTAAGTACATGAAGCCGAAACGGTGGTCCTCCGGCCTTAAAAGCAGCTGAAACAGACCAATCAGATCCCGAGGTTTAATGACACAAACTCCCATTAGCTCCCAGGGAACCTGAATGCATCACGGTGGATCCCTGAATGCATCACAGTGCCAGGGACCCTGAACGCATCACGGTGCTGTGGACCATGAATGCATCACAGCGGGACCCTGAACGCATCACGGCAGGGACCCTGAACACATACATGTGGGACCCTGAACACATCACAGAGCTGGGGACCCTAAACGCACCACGGTGAGAACCTGAACAAATCACGGTGCTGGGGACCCTGAACGCAACACAGTGGATCCCTGAATGTATCATGGCGGGATCCTGAACACATCACGATGCTGCGGCCCTGAACGCATCACGGTGGGATCCTGATCGCATCATGGCAGGGACCTTGAACGCATCACCGTTGGACCCCGAAAGCATTACAGTGCTGAGGACCCTGAATGCATCACAGTGCTGGGAACCCTGAACGCATCGTGGTGCTGGGGACCCTGAACGCATCACCGTCAGCTGACGTTACATAAGTTCAGGGGGACGCAGACATGAACCAGACAGCTGCGTTATTCTTGGCTGTGGATCAAACACATCCAGAAACACGGAGGAGAACATGCCTGAACACACACACACACACACACACACACACACAGGTCTGGTTATTGATCCAGCGTATAGAGAAGCTCACCCACTCGTTTCACGAGGAGCTGCTGAGGTCTGAGCGACACCACAGAAGAAGAACCTGGACGCTCCGGTGGAGGAGGAGGGACTTCCTGGCCCAGCAGGAACCTGTGAGACGTGAAAAAATAGACCCCTCATCCGAGACGATTCCCCCCGTCCCAGAATGAATGGAAGTTCAAACCGTAACCATGGAAACGACAACAGAACCTCCTCCAGGACCCAGACCTGAACCGGGACCGGACTTTACAGGAGGACCCTGAATCCAACAAGGATGAATCCTGCAGCTCGTTTTGGTTTTCTTGATCAAATATTGAGATGATTTTTGTTTTGGTTTTGAAAATTTCAATTTTGAAAATGAAAAATTCAGATTTTAATTTTGAAAATTTATTTAAATAAAAAAAAAACCCCAAAGAAACACAATCGCAGCTGTGATTTTTGCTCAAACCTCACCAGCTTTCTACATTAAATGTACATGACACTGTGTGTGTGTGTGTGTGTGTGTGTGTGTGTGTGTGTGTGTGTGCGCCACACGGAGAATTTAAACTCCCAACATGCTTTCACTGCTGATGAAAACATTAATAACTCAGTGTGACACACACTCACAGAAACATCAGCCTGCAGGCATTCTGCAAAACAAAACAGTGTGTCCCTGATGCACCACACACACACACACACACACACACACACACACACACACACACACACACACACACACACACACACACACACACACACACACACACACACACACACACACACACACTGAAGCTTTCATTTTAATGATCATCACAGCAGCTAAAGTGAACAGACTTTTTCCAGCGATGCGTTCAGGAGCATGGGGATTCTTAACGAGCTCAACACACCAGATGTGTTGCGTTCACTGAACTCTTCCTCATTGGCTTCAGGTCGTGACCTCATCAAAGGGGCGTGGCGGAGGATTCACTGACCTCCTCAGCAGAGGAGAAACGGCTTCCCTGCAGCCACATTTACTGCTGTGGTTCACTGTCAGCTGAGTGTGTGTGTGTGTGTGTGTGTGCGTGTGCGTGCGTGCGTGTGTGCGTGTGTGTGTGTGCGTGTGCGTGCGTGTGTGTGTGTGTCGGGGTGACACCAGGTGACGGCAGCAGATTCACCTCACTCACCTCCATCTCAGTGGCATTTCCTGTCTGCTGGCGCCATAAACCGGCAGGACGGGTGGTGTCATCACACACACACACACACACACACACACACACACACACACACACACACACATACACACACACATACACACACACACACACACGAAAAACACACCAACACAAAATGTTGAACAGATGACAAACCATCAGTCAGTAGAAATGATTAGAAAACAATGTAAACAAATCCATCATCTAATGTAAACAAATCCATCATCTAATGTAAACAAATCCATCATCTAATGTCAACAAATCCATTATCTAATGTAAACAAATCCATCTTTTAATGTAAACAAATCCATCATCTAATGTAAACAAATCCATCATCTAATGTAAACAAATCCATTATCTAATGTCAACAAATCCATTATCTAATGTAAACAAATCCATCATCTAATGTAAACAAATCCATCATTTAAAGTAAACAAGTCCATTATCTGATGTAAAAAAAATCCATCTTTTAATGTAAACAAGTCCATCATAAATGTAAACAAATCCGTCATATATTGTAAACAAATCGATTATCTCACGTAAACAAAATCATCTCCTAACGTAAACAAATATATTATCTAACTTAATAAACAAAAACAAATCTAATGTAATCAAGTTCATCATGTAAACAAACCCATCATAAATGTAAACAAATCCATCATATAATGTAAACAAATCTGTCATTAACGTAAACAAAGCCATTCCCTACCATAAACACGTGGTTCCGTGTTCGTGCATTCGTCATGTTGCTGCAGTTCTACTTCCAGGCCACTAGTTGGCAGCATAACATTCATGACTTCCCGTCAACGAGGGGCCTTTTGGAACAACCTCCATTCTGCGCTTCTTTGTCTGTCCATCTAAACACAGACGGACATGAAGCAAACAGACGGACGTAATTAGACGTGAAAAAAAATTAAAAACACTTTGTTCACTATTTTTCACGGTGAGGCTTCAAACCGTCCGACTCGGCGCTTCGCTGCGTTAGCGAGGTTTCATCATCGAGCTGCGAGCAGAAACAGATCAGAGCTGAGCTGATAACTAATGCATGGATTCTCCTTAAAGCACTGCTGATGTAGACAAACACACACACACACACACACACACACACACACACACACATTCTAACTTGCCTGAGGTTGTAGCATTCACAGTTTCTTTCCATCTCACACACTAAGTTTTGCCGAAGGATGTGGAAAGCATACACCTTCCTCCACCCACACACACACACGCACGCACGCACGCACACACACACACACACACACACACACACACACACACCAGAATATCAGTAATAATAGATAAAGTGATGATAGTAGCAGCAGCATGAGCGCTGCTATAAATAGAGCTTCTTAATGTTCTGTTGTTCTGGAGTCCAAAAGTTGCAGCAGAAACTGGGCCATCGTCGTTTTAAAGTTCACACGTCGCTCATTGATGCTGAGCTTGAAGCCCATTGGTTCACAGAGACACACCCCGCCAAAGGTCTCTAAGGAGATGGGGGTCGGTCAAGGAGGGGTGACTTCCTCTGGGTTAGCTAGCCGCTAATGAGAGCTCCTGGTGGTGGATCAGAGACGTTCTACATCATCAAGACGTCCAGCCCGCCTGCCTTATCGTTCAGCGGTGATTTGGTGGTGTTACTCCATCCACCAAGGTGGCACCATGGTGGCATCAAGGTGGTATCACAGTGGCATTAAGGTGGTATCAAGGTGGCATCAAGGTGGCATCAAGATGGCATCAAGGTGGCATCAAGGTGGCATCAAGGTGGCATTAAGTTGGCATCAAGGTGGCATCAAGGTGGCATCAAGGTGGCACCAAGGTGGCACCAAGGTGGCACCAAGGTGGCATTAAGGTGGGACCGAGTTGCACCTTTACTCCTTCCGCCAAGGTGGCGTCACGATGAACCGTTACACCTGCACAGGTGCGTTTGGGGTCTCATGTTTCCCGGTTGGAATTGATCCCCTTTTCTATAGGCGATTCCTCTCCCTCTCTCTTTTCAGTGGAACTCTATCTCGATCGCCCGTCAGTCTGTTAGCTTATATAACGGCTTTATGTAACGTCTATATGATGAGCTGGTGGCCTCGTAGGAGACAGGAGGAGGCAACAAGATGAAGAAGAAGTTTCCTCTGCTCTCCTTCTCTCCATGAGTACAACAAGATGTGAGAAGTGAGCCTCAGATGTGACTATGAAGCGGCGGATCAGCGATTGGGCGTCGACTTGTCGGGCATTAGAACGTATTTGATCTATTTTTAGCTCGACATCTCGGCGCTGGATGTGTTTTGATCGCCTCTCATTCTGGAGATGATTTCCTCCACACGTCTCTTTTTATACCCGATGGTAAAACTGTTTGACCGGGAGATGGGCCGTGAAAATTGTGTATTGTTCCCATTCTCCCGCCACAAATCACTCCCACGGGCACGCACAGATTATTACCAGTGCTAGCAGCTGCTTCGCGCCGCATAAATCAGACGCCGCCGACACAAACAGCCTGGCTAGCGTCGACGGTTTCAGCTGAGGTCGGCGGGACGACCTGGGCTCAGGTCAAAGAGGAAGAGCGTGAAAGATAAATGTGGCTAAAGCTACAAGAAAATGATGCTAAACCTGTGGCAGCAACATAAATACCCACGTGGTGGCGGCGGCTAATGAGTCTGCTGAGAATCAAGCTAAAGAACTGACGATTAAGTGTAGTTCACACGTAGCATTGGGATGCTATTGGATGGACGTAACAGGTGTGAGGTGACATCATCTTCATCACGCAATTTCAGGTGATGCGAGGCTCCAAACGACACATTGTTAGCGCCGGGGCTAACAGCTAACGGCTGAAACAGGGAAACACCAGGTTTAAAAATGGCTCTCCTGCGACGTAAGAACCAGTTAGTAAACAATTCCAGAGCCATCAGTGTGTGGTGAGTTTGTTAGCTTCAGCGCTAGCACCATTAGCACGCCTAAAGCTAAGGTTAGCTACCTTTGAAGCGTGCTAGCATGAAACCCTCTCAGTTTTTGTGCCTCCAGTGCAGAGCCATACCTGTACAGGTGCTTCATCCATCAGCCAATCAGCTCGGTGCACATGTGGAGGCGGGGCTATATCAACAAAACCAGGTGGACAAGCGTTCGTCTTCATAAACGACAGCAGGAATGTTCTTCATCAATCGATTAGAGTATTGATTCCACATGAAAATAAACAGAGGTGATGGTTCAGACGTTCAGACGGGCTTAAAACCGCTTCACATTTGCGTGAACAAACCCCCCCCGGATGAGAATGAATCAAGACGCGCAGCAGGAAAACATCTTTAATTCACATCCTAAATGAAAAGTGCTTCAGTTCAGCGCGGTTGGACGTCTTTAAGAAACAAACGTGTGTTTTTCTTGTGAAAATATCAGCGCCGGCGCCAAACGGGCCTGAAGGCGGCCAATCAGAAGGCAGAACCTGATGGGTCCTCGACCTGATTACAGGCCGGAACGTCTCCTCTCCTGTAAATATGATGCTAGACGCTGCGCCGCATGCTGAGCATCGACGGCCTCCTGTTGTGAGCGCTAACGCAAACGCCGAGCAGCGAACTGGTGATTTAGCTTCCGATCAAACAGGAAACTAGTTATGATGTATAATTAAAAGAAAACAACTAGTTCACACAAAAACAAACAAGAATAAACAACTAAAGAGATGAAGTTTGATCGTTCAGCACTGGGAGAGAATCCATGTTAGATCCAGGTTCACGCAGAACAGACCAGGTTCACGCAGTGAAACAGTCCAGGTTCACGCAGTGAAACAGTCCAGGTTCACGCAGAACAGACCAGGTTCATACAGTGAAACAGTCCAGGTTCACGCAGTGAAACAGTCCAGGTTCATACAGTGAAACAGTCCAGGTTCACACAGTGAAACAGTCCAGGTTCATACAGTGAAACAGTCCAGGTTCACACAGTGAAACAGACCAGGTTCACACAGTGAAACAGTCCAGGTTCACGCAGTGAAACAGTCCAGGTTCACACAGTGAAACAGTCCAGGTTCACACAGTGAAACAGTCCAGGTTCACGCAGAACAGTCCAGGTTCACACAGTTAAACAGTCCAGGTTCACGCAGTGAAACAGTCCAGGTTCATACAGTAAAACAGTCCAGGTTCACACAGTGACACAGTCCAGGTTCACGCAGAACAGTCCAGGTTCTTACAGTGAAACAGTCCAGGTTCACACAGTAAAACAGTCCAGGTTCACGCAGTGAAACAGTCCAGGTTCACGCAGTGAAACAGTCCAAGTCCACGCAGTGAAACAGTCCAGGTTCACGCAGAACAGTCCAGGTTCACGCAGTGAAACAGTCCAGGTTCACGCAGAACAGTCCAGGTTCACACAGTAAAACAGTCCAGGTTCACGCAGTGAAACAGTCCAGGTTCACGCAGTGAAACAGTCCAAGTCCACGCAGTGAAATAGTCCAGGTTCACGCAGAACAGTCCAGGTTCACGCAGTGAAACAGTCCAGGTTCACACAGTGAAACAGTCCAGGTTCACGCAGTGAAACAGTCCAAGTCCACGCAGTGAAACAGTCCAAGTCCACGCAGTGAAACAGTCCAGGTTCATACAGTGAAACAGTCCAGGTTCACGCAGTGAAACAGTCCAAGTCCACGCAGTGAAACAGTCCAGGTTCACGCAGTGAAACAGTCCAGGTTCACGCAGTGAAACAGTCCAAGTCCACGCAGTGAAACAGTCCAGGTTCATACAGTGAAACAGTCCAGGTTCACGCAGTGAAACAGTCCAAGTCCACGCAGTGAAACAGTCCAGGTTCACGCAGTGAAACAGTCCAGGTTCACGCAGTGAAACAGTCCAGGTTCACGCAGAACAGTCCAGGTTCACACAGAACAGTCCAGGTTCATACAGTGAAACAGTCCAGGTTCACGCAGTGAAACAGTCCAGGTTCACGCAGTGGAACAGTCCAGGTTCACACAGTGAAACAGTCCAGGTTCACCCAGTGAAACAGTCCAGGTTCACGCAGTGAAACAGTCCGGGTTCACGCAGTGAAACAGTCCAGGTTCACGCAGAACAGTCCAGGTTCACACAGAACAGTACAAGTTCATACAGTGAAACAGTCCAGGTTCACGCAGTGAAACAGTCCAGGTTCACGCAGAACAGTCCAGGTTCACACAGAACAGACCAGGTTCATACAGTGAAACAGTCCAGGTTCACGCAGTGAAACAGTCCAGGTTCATACAGTGAAACAGTCCAGGTTCACACAGTGAAACAGTCCAGGTTCATACAGTGAAACAGTCCAGGTTCACACATTGAAACAGACCAGGTTCACACAGTGAAACAGTCCAGGTTCACGCAGTGAAACAGTCCAGGTTCACACAGTGAAACAGTCCAGGTTCACACAGTGAAACAGTCCAGGTTCACGCAGAACAGTCCAGGTTCACTCAGTGAAACAGTCCAGGTTCACGCAGTGAAACAGTCCAGGTTCATACAGTAAAACAGTCCAGGTTCACACAGTGACACAGTCCAGGTTCACGCAGAACAGTCCAGGTTCATACAGTGAAACAGTCCAGGTTCACACAGTAAAACAGTCCAGGTTCACGCAGTGAAACAGTCCAGGTTCACGCAGTGAAACAGTCCAAGTCCACGCAGTGAAACAGTCCAGGTTCACGCAGAACAGTCCAGGTTCACGCAGTGAAACAGTCCAGGTTCACGCAGTGAAACAGTCCAGGTTCACGCAGAACAGTCCAGGTTCACACAGTAAAACAGTCCAGGTTCACGCAGTGAAACAGTCCAGGTTCACGCAGTGAATCAGTCCAAGTCCACGCAGTGAAATAGTCCAGGTTCACGCAGAACAGTCCAGGTTCACGCAGTGAAACAGTCCAGGTTCACACAGTGAAACAGTCCAGGTTCACGCAGTGAAACAGTCCAAGTCCACGCAGTGAAACAGTCCAAGTCCACGCAGTGAAACAGTCCAGGTTCATACAGTGAAACAGTCCAGGTTCACGCAGTGAAACAGTCCAAGTCCACGCAGTGAAACAGTCCAGGTTCACGCAGTGAAACAGTCCAGGTTCACGCAGTGAAACAGTCCAAGTCCACGCAGTGAAACAGTCCAGGTTCATACAGTGAAACAGTCCAGGTTCACGCAGTGAAACAGTCCAAGTCCACGCAGTGAAACAGTCCAGGTTCACGCAGTGAAACAGTCCAGGTTCACGCAGTGAAACAGTCCAGGTTCACGCAGAACAGTCCAGGTTCACACAGAACAGTCCAGGTTCATACAGTGAAACAGTCCAGGTTCACGCAGTGAAACAGTCCAGGTTCACGCAGTGGAACAGTCCAGGTTCACACAGTGAAACAGTCCAGGTTCACCCAGTGAAACAGTCCAGGTTCACGCAGTGAAACAGTCCTGGTTCACGCAGTGAAACAGTCCAGGTTCACGCAGAACAGTCCAGGTTCACACAGAACAGTCCAGGTTCATACAGTGAAACAGTCCAGGTTCACGCAGTGAAACAGTCCAGGTTCACGCAGAACAGTCCAGGTTCACACAGAACAGTCCAGGTTCATTCAGTGAAACAGTCCAGGTTCACGCAGTGAAACAGTCCAGGTTCACGCAGTGGAACAGTCCAGGTTCACGCAGTGGAACAGTTGTTTGTGTTATTTAAATTGACAGGTCTTGGAGGTGTGTCATCGGGTGGTCCTGAAGCCCAGCCTGGTTCAGTTCAGTTTGAACTGGTCTCGGTTAGTGATCTGAGGGGGCGGGGTCAAATTGAAGTGAATGAACGGAGATTCAAATTGAATTCTGAATTCTTCGCTGCGTTTTCTAAACTTTTGGGGACACTTTTGCCCTGAGGACGAGTCTGTGAGTAACTCCACATGACCTTTCCTGACAGTTGGTGTTTAACTTTTGACTTCTACGGCTGGATCTTTGGAAGGCGCTAAACTTACCCGTCTGTAACCCACAGCCATTCTGTGGCCGGAGCTGGTTGGAGGCGGCAAACAGCTGCCTGGGAGTCTGAGTTCAGGGCTGAGGAATCAATACTGCGTCCACACTGGGAAGAAACGGAGGCTTCTTCATCCGGAGGGTTGGGTTCAGAAGAAGGAAAAACAACAAGAAACGTGTGAATAAATAAATAAGTAAGTAAATAACTGGAGAAATGTAGGTCATGTGAAAGTCAGAGCAGACGGTTCACGTTTAATATTTTCTGCTATTTTAACACATTTTCTATTTTGAGTTAATCTCATTGTTTCTATTCTTCCCTTCCTTCCTGTTTAACATCTCTCTCTCTCTGTCCTCACAGCAACCCTGCAGTGACAAATTACCAAAACGCCACATTAAACTTTTATGCCGCTAACAAACAAAGGAAATGGCTCCAGCCGGAGCGAGGCGGTGTTTGACTTTGGGTGATGGAGGGTGAAGATGGGGAACGGAGGTTTTATCTGTGGATGGAGAGAAAACAGTCGGAGGAATCAAACACGACTCATGAAGTCATTAAAGGTGATTCATGATTCCAGTTTCTGTGGTTTTATCTGAACGAATATTTACTGATGGAATTAGTTTCCACCTGCAGCAGGAGGAGTGAACCTGGACTGTTTCACTGCGTGAACCTGGACTGTTTCACTGTGTGAACCTGGACTGTTTCACTGTGTGAACCTGGACTGTTTCACTGTGTGAACCTGGACTGTTTCACTGCGTGAACCTGGACTGTTTCACTGTGTGAACCTGGACTGTTTCACTGTGTGAACCTGGACTGTTTCACTGCGTGAACCTGGACTGTTTCACTGCGTGAACCTGGACTGTTTCACTGTATGAACCTGGACTGTTTCACTGCGTGAACCTGGACTGTTTCACTGCGTGAACCTGGACTGTTTCACTGCGTGAACCTGGACTGTTTCACTGCGTGAACCTGGACTGTTTCACTGCGTGAACCTGGACTGTTTCACTGTATGAACCTGGACTGTTTCACTGCGTGAACCTGGACTGTTTCACTGATTGAACCTGGACTGTTTCACTGCGTGAACCTGGACTGTTTCACTGCGTGAACCTGGACTGTTTCACTGCGTGAACCTGGACTGTTTTAACAGTTGTGTGAGGGTCGTACAGTCTGTGTGACAGAAATTAATTTTGTTGTCACAGCTCCTGCAGCAGCGTGTGTGTGTGTGTGTGTGTGTGTGTGTGTGTGTGTGTGTGTGTGTGTGTGTGTGTGTGTGTGTGTGTGTGTGTTATCCTCATGGTCACATGCTATTTCAGTGATATAAATCCAAAGTGACGATGTAATTGATGTTCCGGGGAGCAGCGACAGAACACAAGTTTTATCTCAGCATCAGTGTGTGTATGTGTGTGTGTGTGTGTGTGTGTGTGTGAGTGTGTGACAGATTAAAGGGCAGCACACAGACGGAGATAAAGGAGTGAATATTTCCATCTTTCTTTAAATGATAACTATTATCATCATTAATTACCGTCTCCTTGACGACCGCAGAACCAAGAACCATCAAACACGACAACGGCGCCGCGCCGACATTCCCTCCAACAGGCTCAGCGCCTGTTGGTCCCTCCCCTTTTCACCAGCACTGAGAGGGAGGAGCCACCGCTCATGTCCAAGCTCCTCCCCTCCAGAACCTCACCTGGAGGTGGGAGGAGCCACATGTCTCCTACATCTGACCAAATATGGATGAAAGTACTCGTTATCTGTAAGGTGCTCAGCTCCCAGTGCATGCTGGGAAGTGTTTAGATTTCCCAGCACTCCACCCGTTATTGATTTGAATGACCAACCAATGACGGGTGGAGCTCAGTCCAAAACTCCACCCAAGCCACCTCCCCCGTTGCCTCTGACAAACAGGAAGTTGAGTGGCGTTTATTTCAATCACTTCCTGTCTGTTTACACCTGAGGAGGTGAGGATGAAGATGAAGATGAAGCTCCGCCTTTAGAAGGTGATGAACCGATGATTCTTCACAGTTGTTTGTTCACACCTGTTCACCAGATGACATTCACCTCATTAGACCCCACCCCCTGACCTCTGACCCCAGACGAGGCTTAATGGTGTCAAATTCACACGGGGGCTCCGGAGGCGGGGGTGACATTTCTAAAGACCACGTCCAGGAATGTGTGTGTGTGGCGGATTGGGGGGGTGGGGGGGACGGAGGGGGAGGAGCCACCAAGTTGTTGTTGCTAGGCAACCAGAATCTCCCTCGCTGTTTCTCTCACTCTCATCTCGGCTGTAATTTCATGAGGTCTAATGGACTCTATAGGAAGCTGAAGGACGGACGACACACACACACACACACACACACACACACACACACACACACACACACACACACACACACACACACACACACACACACACACCAGAGCTGTGTTTTAATAATAAAGCTTTCACGTGGAGGCGGCGCTGCCTGGGGAGGAACCCCAAACATCACCATCAATATCAGCGACACGTCCCTGTCAGACTCGCCGGACCCGAGTCAAAGTCAACAGGTCCACTTCCTGTTCGTCAATAAACCGAGGAAGAGGAAACGCCGTGACTCTTTGTTCAACACAATCATCGATGGAAAATACGACCAGATCAGAAACACAAGACGAGGATCTGACCCACCAACGAGTCAGAGACAGGTCCGAGTCAAAGCAGGAGCGAGTCAAAGACAGGACTGAGTCCTGCCTTCTATTTAGCACATTTAGCATAAATTAGCACTAGCAGAACAACCGGTGTTTAGGTCTGGTTTGGTTCTGTGACCCCATAGAACTACATCCCTGACCTTCTGGTCCTGATCCAGGAGGTTCTGAGCTGCTGGTCTAGACTGGGTCTGGATCCGGTCCTGGTTTAGACCTGATCCTGGACTCCAGACGAGCCGCGGCTGGTTTCCCTCTTCAGTCCTTTGGGGAGCCAATTATTTCAAACACAAACAAAATGTGTGGAATACAGTGAAGGCAGTCACATGACACACTCCTGTGTGTGTGTGTGTGTGTGTGTGTGTGTGTGTGTGTGTGTGTGTGTGTGGGTGTGTGTGTGTCTGCATTTACATCTGAACATGAAATGAGTTTCTTTTGATCAGACCGAACACAAACGTCTGAGGACAGAACAGAACCACGGACCGGCTGTCCTCATATAGCGCGCGCACACACACACACACACACACACACACACACACACACACACACACACACACACACACGTATTTAGGTCACCTTTGATTGAAGCTGCAGCGTCTCCCTGATTTGAACCACTGACCTGAAAATCTGATGTTTCCCAACTGGGACCAGCTTTTGTCCCCAGTTGCACCAGACGGTCCCAATTAACGGCTCCCAGTTCTGACGTCCAGCTCAGCCCCTCCCCCTCTACTGAAGTCCCACCCCCTTTTACCTGGAATAATGTAAATAATAATAATCATATTATTATGTAAATGATGATCATTATATATTAATAATAATAATAATAATTAAACAACAACAACAATAATTTCTCACCTGCCCGGTCTGGACCTACTGGGGGGTTTCTTCCTGTTTCGGGTGATTCCTCCCATGTTCTAAAGAGGGGAGGGGGGGGGTAGATTGATCTGGACCTCATAAACCTACTGAGGACATTCATGGATGGGGGGGTATGAACCAGACGGATGCTCTCAGCGGTGCGACGCCCATTTGTCTGGGGGGGGCATATTATTTGGGGGTGGGTGGGGGTAGCGACGGCACATGAGGACAGCTGATAGCCACACAAACACAGCTCTACTGGGCGTGTCATCTGAGGACAGCTCCCACCCCCCTCAGCTGTAAAGTCTATAGAGCACACACACACACGTGTGTGTGTGTGTGTGTGTCTCTGCAGCGCCCCTCTCCTCGTGTGAACCCATTCTCTTCTGCCGCATCTCACACACACACTGAGTGTGAAGCCCTCTCAATCGAACTCCATCTCCCAAGGCTGACTGATTCGTCACCGGGGAGGAACGGGCGTGGACGTGATCACATGATCTCAGCCCGGACGGCGGTGGCGGGGGGGGCAGACCTCAGTCGTGGTTATTTTTAAACAGCATATGTGTGAAGACGGGGGTGGGGGGGTGGGACCAGCGGTGAGAGGAGGAGAGGGGCTGATCGGCGTGAATGTTAAATACTCACAGCGATAATCCACGATTCCCTCGCTGCCCCCATACCTCATGCCCCCCATCATCTGGAGTAGACCACACCCCCAAAGGGGCGTAGACCAGGGTGAAACAGTCCAGGTTCACGCAGTGAAACAGTCCAGGTTCAGACAGTGAAACAGTCCAGGTTCACAGTGAAACAGTCCAGGTTCACGCAGTGAAACAGTCCAGGTTCACGCAGTGAAACAGTCCAGGTTCACAGTGAAACAGTCCAGGTTCACGCAGTGAAACAGTCCAGGTTCACGCAGTGAAACAGTCCAGGTTCACACAGTGAAACAGTCCAGGTTCACGCAGTGAAACAGTCCAGGTTCACGCAGTGAAACAGTCCAGGTTCACACAGTGAAACAGTCCAGGTTCACACAGTGAAACAGTCCAGGTTCACACAGTGAAACAGTCCAGGTTCACAGTGAAACAGTCCAGGTTCACGCAGTGAAACAGTCCAGGTTCACTCAGTGAAACAGTCCAGGTTCACACAGTGAAACAGTCCAGGTTCACAGTGAAACAGTCCAGGTTCATGCAGTGAAACAGTCCAGGTTCACACAGTGAAACAGTCCAGGTTCACACAGTGAAACAGTCCAGGTTCACACAGTGAAACAGTCCAGGTTCACGCAGTGAAACAGTCCAGGTTCACGCAGTGAAACAGTCCAGGTTCACTCAGTGAAACAGTCCAGGTTCACGCAGTGAAACAGTCCAGGTTCACAGTGAAACAGTCCAGGTTCACACAGTGAAACAGTCCAGGTTCACGCAGTGAAACAGTCCAGGTTCACTCAGTGAAACAGTCCAGGTTCACACAGTGAAACAGTCCAGGTTCACAGTGAAACAGTCCAGGTTCATGCAGTGAAACAGTCCAGGTTCACACAGTGAAACAGTCCAGGTTCACACAGTGAAACAGTCCAGGTTCACACAGTGAAACAGTCCAGGTTCACACAGTGAAACAGTCCAGGTTCACACAGTGAAACAGTCCAGGTTCACACAGTGAAACAGTCCAGGTTCAGGCAGTGAAACAGTCCAGGTTCACGCAGTGAAACAGTCCAGGTTCACACAGTGAAACAGT